>RCUC01097621.1:0-17035 GCA_003697995.1 Taxidea taxus jeffersonii | reverse complement strand
GAGAGAGAGAGGAGGAAGCAGGCTCCCCGCCGAGCAGAGAGCCCGATGCGGGGCTCGATCCCAGGACCCTGGGATCATGATCTGAGCTGAAGACAGAGGCTTTAACCCACTGAGCCACCCAGGCGCCCCAGCTTTTTTTTTTTTTTTTTAATAGTTTAAGTACATTGATAACAGTTAAAGGAAAACAGAAAGGTGAGGTTTTTATGGGCACGGCTCAGCGGGGAGTAGTGTAGAGAAGAGGTGAATCGCTCTAAAGTTCAAGGAAGCCCGGAGGCCCAGCAGCCGCGTTGTGAAGAGTGGAGCCGCGGGGGGAGGAGAACCGAGGTCTTGGGGTTCGGGAGGCACAGAAGGAAGCACAGTGAGGAGGTGAGGGGAAGACCTGAAGAGAGACAGCATCGTCATCTTGTTTTGTAGTGGGCAGGATGGACTAAAGGATTTCTCAAAAGCACTTTGAAGTAGTTTTCTAATTTGAGTAGTGTTGCTCCCCCTCTCTGCTAGCCTTGAGCCCTTCGTAAAAGTGTGCGATGGAGACAGGAAGGTGCCCTGCATGAGGAGAGACCGGCCTATCTGTGGTGGAGCCCAGCGGCGTGGAAGACGGCGGCAGCCTGAGAGGCTGCATGCTGGCCGGGGATAATGGTGTGTCTCCAGGCAGCTCAGCTGGCTAATGAGAACCCAGGGGAGTCCCCTGTGCTAGGTGGGGCACAAGCCTCAGAATGAGAGGGGAAGACTTGAGCCATTTCACTCGGAACGCAGGACAAGGTGACAGGCGATGAGCCTCACTTCCGGTGCTGGTGGGTCTGATGCTTCCACCTAAGCTGCCCCCTGAAGACACCAAAAAACGCTCAAGAGGTTTCATTGCGAAGCTAATAGAGAGCAGGGGGAGAACAGAAAGGAAGGAAAATGAGAAAGAAAGAAAAAGGAAACACATTTCTTTCTTTTCTTTTAAGATTTTGTTTATTTATTTGACACAGAGAGACACGCAGCGAGAGAGGGAACACAAGCAGGGGAGTGGGAGAGAGGGAGAAGCAGGCTTCCCAAGGAGCAGGGAGCCTGATGTGGGGCTCGTTCCCAGGACCCTGGGGTCATGACCTGAGCCGAAGGCAGACGCTTAACTACTGAGCCCCCCAGGTGCCCCAGGAAACGCATTTCTTAAAAGCTCTGAACTACCAGCAAGAAGACAAAACTCCATGCGTACATTCGAGGAGAATGCTGGCGCCCAGAGAGGTGAGCCCAGCACTGAAGGCTGCTGCTCTGAGGGCGTCTGCACATCCAGAAGGAAGACTCCCAACATAAGCTGCTGTGTGGACAGTCTCCTGCTGTGAACGGTCTAGCTACCCCGGACAGAGACTGTGAGAAAGGTCTACAACCTTCTTGGGACCATAGAAGGGTCTGGAAGACCTGGACCGAAACAGCCTTCATACAGTCTTGTAATCGTGGTTTATGTCACCTGAGAGGACCAGGGTTGTTTGAAACTCCGCTACGGTCCTTCTCTGTGGGGGTGCTCACAGTGCTTGGAAGAAGCCAAGCAGATTCTTTTCTGGAGGAAGTCACCAGAACTGAAATTGTTTCTACTAACATGCGTATTTTTCAAATAAAATGATCTGCGTACAGTCAAAGCTTGTCACCCATTCAAAACTCCTTAAGTGGACCAAACAGAAGCGGCAGATATCAGAAACTGCCCCCCCCCCCAGATGTTGTGCTTTTGTAATTTTTAGGCACATACCCCAAAACCATTATCCTTATCTCTGTGTATGAAGGAATAAAAACAGATAATCTTGACTATTTTTGCAGGGGAAGAGGAAACTGTATAGTCTTTTTTTTTTTTTAATTTTTATTTATTTATTTGAGAAACAGAGATCACAAGTAGGCAGAGAGGCAGGCAGAGAGAGAGGGGGAAGCAGGCTCCCTGCCGAGCAGAGAGCCTGATGTGGGGCTCGATCCCAGGACCCTGAGATCATGACCTGAGCTGAAGGCAGAGGCTTAACCCACTGAGCCACCCAGGTGCCCCAGGAAACTGTATATTCTTACAGAAGAGATTTGGAAGAATGACCAAATAGGATTTTTGGAATTGAAAAATATGATAACCATATTGAAAACATGGTTAGACACAGCTACAGAGAACATGCGTGATCTGGAAAATGATTGGAAGGAAAGAGCCATAATAAAACCTGGAGAGTAAGAATGTAGAAAACCCAGAAGGCAGGAGATCTAGAGGGTGTGGTCAGGAAGCCCAAGGTCTGTGTGTTTGGAGTCACAGGAGGAGAAGAGAAAGAACGAGTGAGACTTTGGAGAGATAATGATGGAGACGCTTTCCCAAAGTCCTGAAATGTGCCAACTCACAGATTCAAGCGACTGCTGGGTCCAGAGGAGAATTACTAATGGGAAAACTGTATGTGAGCACATCTTCGTGAAGTTTAATTATATGAGACACAGTCTTAAAGCAGCTGGAGGCAAAGATTATTTTCTAAGAATAGCTATTTGAGAACTGACTTCTCAACAAAAATATGAGAAAGTGTCCTCAATGTGCGGCGAGAATGTAACTCACAGGAATCCAGCAGGCATTCCAGTCTGGAGTGACCTGGGGATTGCACAAGGCCACCTAAATGCATTGTTTGCATTTCCTCTGAGAAACCGTGCGCATCAGGAAGGGTGGCAGAGAACAGCACACGCCGCTCACTCTTGCAGCGTGAGTAGGGACAGTGATGACTAGGAGCCCCAATCCCCCGCAGGTAGGCAAGTCAATACCCATCCCCAGCCTGTGCGGGGGGTCAGGTGCAAAGAGTCTGTGGAAAAGGGGAAAGGGCATATGGGTATCTAAGGAGGACAAGAACCAGATGGAAGTACCCCAGGAAGACAAAAATCTGCCCCAGAACGGGAAAAGACTGATTGCAGGTCTGCAGTCTGGTGAACAGGGCAGTGGCTCCTGGCAAATCAGAAAGGATTTGGGATTTCCTGGATGAGTGGCCACGAAGACCGAAGCAGACACCCATTTCTAAAGCTGCTTGTACTGTCTGAGCCGAAGTCTTGGGTCACATGTTTATTTTGGTGGTGTGTGTTCCCCAGGGATGGGGGCTTCTTCCTTCAGTTATTTTGGCCCTGGAGTGGAGTAAGCAGCCTTCAGAGCAGATGAGTTCCTGCTATGGCTAGTCCGCCTCCAGCGGATGCTCCCTACCCAGGGACATGGGTGTTTCTTTGGGGCCATCCAGGTGCAAGTGGGGAGACTGGAGGATTGAGTGTGGGCACCAGCTGACGGGGGACGGCGGCGGTGCATGGAGGGGGTGGATCTCGGGCATTACTTAGGGAGCCTATAATTTATTCAAAAAGCAACCTCAGGCTTTTTAAATTTTGCTCATACATTTATTTGATTTCTTAATATGCTACCAGATGTTGTTTCTTCTTCCATCTCTGGGAAAAATAGATTGCCCCCGGTGTTTGGTATGGCTCAGGTCCTCTAGCTTGCTGGGAACAGCCTCTTGAGTTCTCTGTCCCCTGTGTGGTGGCCAGGCTCATTCTGGGAGGGGCTTTGGGGAGCCGAGGTTCACAACAGTCCATAGCAGCACCAGCGGGTTCTCTGCACCCGCAGTCATCAGAGGCATCAGACTGTCCTGGCTGTGACCCGGAGACCCTCCGCCTTTTGCCATGTGCCTCTCGTGCTCCCACACACCAGGAGCCATGGTGCGCCTGGAGGTCTGGGGGTGTGGTCGCTCCTGCAGAGACCGGGATGTTCTCTGCGGAACCTGGAGAACCCGTGAGCACAGGGGTGTGTGGGTGTGCGTGCACAGGTGTGCGCATACACAGGTGTGCGTGCATGGGTGTGTGTGTGTGTGTGTGCACAGCTGTGCTGGGCGAGCCGGCCTGCCTGCACCAGACAGTAGGGGCTAAGGATTGGGTGGTTTTGCAGGTTGGAGGCTCTGCTGATTTTCCCCAGTCCCTATACCCTGGCAGTGCCCAGTCACTACGGGTGCCCCTCTGCACCCTTCCGCTTTTCCTTTCTCGTCAGCAGCAGCTCCTTCTCCTCTGGTGGCCACCATCCGTTCCTTCCAGACTCTGACCCACGCTGTCGTGTCCTCCACAGAGCTGCGCTCTCAGGGTGATGCGGGAGCGCAGAGCTTGGCTCCGGACATGTGTCCAACACGCACATTGACCAAACCCCGAGTGGCGAGTGTGGACCCCGACGTGGGGCGGAGGCCGGGAATCCCCGGTGCGTGTCATGGGGCTCAGCAAGCGCCTGGCAGACGGCGGCGCAGTCTCAGCGGCTTCAGCCCCTCGCGCCCCTCGCGGCTAGGCTGGGACTCTGTTCTGCGCGGTTCTCGCTTTGGGACTCAGGCCGAGGGAGCCGCTGTCCTCGGGGGCATCCTTGCCCAGGTCCTGGGACGGAAGGAAAAGGATTCTGGGGAGTCCTCACAGGCTCTTAGTGCTTCCAACGGAAAGTGGTTCCTGAAACTGTGCTGGTCTTTGTTGCCCAAACCCAGTGCTGTGCTGTGGCCACAGCCCGGAGCCGGGGGAAGGGCGCACCCCCGTCCCCAACCCGCGGCTCGCGGAGAGCCCTGGGCTTTGGTGGTCAGCGCTGGGCGCACCAGTCACAGCAGAGAGACGGGGTCGCATGTGCTCTGTTTCTGGTGGCAGTCAGTCTGACCCTGCTGACCCATCTTTGTATGTAAAATCCCAAGTTCCCACCAATGACCGGTAATTCCGTGCTGCGATACCGAGCAGAGATGAACACTTCTCGGACCGGGGGAGGGTCAGCTCTGAAGCCCCAGCGGGACTGTTTGCTCCGCGTCACACCTGGACCGCTGATGGATCCGAACGACATTGCACATTGTTGCAGGACAACCGAACGATCCCCCTGAGAGATTTGGGGCCCTTATGCCGGGTACGTCTAGCGTTAGCCTGCAAGAGCCCGGGATGCCCCGCACACCCTGCGCTCAGCCCTGGTGCCCGTCTAGCGACAGGCCCCGTGACGGAACCTGGGCGGCCGTGCCGTGGGCTGTCCTGCCGTGGCTGTCCTCAGGCAGTGTTTGTGGCATAAGAGGAGCTAAATGAAACACTTGCCACATCTTCTGTTTAAAAATATAACGGACATCCTCTTTTAGTATTAAAAAGGAGTATTTGAAGATATATAGCCTTAGCAGGTAGGTAAACGTGTTTGTGTCTATGCTTGGCTTTTTCAGAAGACGTCACGTCTGATCGTAAAGCCTTGCTTCAGCGATTAGCGTCCCACGGGGGTAAAATGGGCACATAAAGGGGAACCAGAGGTTTGTTGCTGGTGATGAGGTGGCTTTAGGACAGAGACAGGCCTGTCCTCCGCACCCCCCAAGGGCCCAGAACTACTTGCTGTCCCCTAGGCCCTGAGTCTGCTTGGGTCTTCTCTGAAGTTGTTCCCAGAGACCATAAACCCGAGAGGCCCCAGTGGGCCAGGAGGAGGAGAGAAATCTGGTCATTAATCAGCCGGGCTGAGCCAAGAGCTTCCGTGGATGTGGGCCCAGGGATTTCCATCTTTAGCGTCGAGCCCGACTGTGGGCTGCTTGGGAAGGCCAGGGCCAGGCACCAGCAGCATCTGCTGTCGGAGTCTTAATCCAGACTCGCCTTGCCCGCTTCCAGGAGGAGTGGGGGATGAATGCTTCTTCCTGCCTGGTCTCGAGCAAGCCAGAGTAAGGAGCACCCCGTTATGTGAATTTCACACAAATTGTAGCCTTTTAGCGTACCTATGCCACACACTGACATTCAGATCTCACCGGGCCCGACGCTTCGGCTGGTGCTTCTGAGCCGGCTGAGCTCAGTGGGGCCCACCTTAGACTCGGGCCCGCGCCTGAGCTGCAGGCTGCCCCTGCTGCCCGCATTCCGGGTGGCGGAGAGAGTCTGCCTCTGTGTCGAGGGCTGTTTGGGATTTAGGAATATGCATGTGCACACACACTTGCACACGCCCCCGCTCTCACAGCCCCACACCCCACACTTCACACCCGGCTCCTTTGTTGACGCGGTTATTGCCCGGAGCCCGTGCTTCTCCGTGTTCCTGGGGCTCCTGGTGATGCCCTCACACCTTCCTGTCGCCGGCCTGTCGGAGGAGGGGCCGCTGGTGTCCTCGGGGGTGGGGCGCTCCCCGTTCTGGCCGAAGGCTTCGGTTGAGCTCGTTGCCTTCAGCGTGGACGTGGTGGTGAGGCTGCTCACCGAGCGTGTCTTCACGCGCCCTCATGCCTCTGCCCCAGGTGGTCTCTGACCCGCTGACGGTGGTCTCGGGGAGGCCGCCCTGGGGAGCGTGCTCACGGCCATGCAGAGCCTGCCTGCCCTGCGGGTGGGGGGGGTTTCTTCGCAGCCACCGTGGACGGGACCTTGGGAGACCTGCCCCGTGTCGGTCAGGGGCAGGAGCTTGGCCTCGATGGCTGGCCTGTGGCAGCATGGGGCAGGTGACCCGGGCCGGCAGTGTGTCAGGGGAGGCTCTTCCTTTCTGCCTTCAGCGGCTCCGGCGGGTTCACGTCGTCTTCTCTCTGGTGCGTGGTCCACGCTGCCGCGAAGTGCTGCCGGGAGTGGCCACGGAGCCCCCGGGCCCTCTCAGCTTGAAGCAGCCCTTCCCCTGCCCGCCCCTGCACACCCTGGCTGGTCGCTTTCCCTCCATCAGGACATGTGATCCCAGCTTCTGCTCTGGTCCTTGTTCTTGCTGTTTTCTGCACCCGAAACACTTCTCCTGTCTCCTGCAGCTTCCGGCGCTGTGGCCAGGTGTTCTGGCACTTGCTCTGAGCTCTGCGAGTACAGCCGGTGACAGACAGGAAGAGTGTGCCGCCCCTGGGGTGTGTAGAGCGTGTGGCAGGACCTGGCCCCAGGGAGCTGAGAGCTGGGGAGGTGACCCGCCTACCTGCGTGCAGCCTGGGAAGCGCTCAGTGACTCGTGCGCTCAGGGACCCCGTGGACCTGCTGTGGGGGGTCTACAGGAGGCCCTTCCTTGGGCCGGAGCCAGGAAGGTGCTGTTGACCGCCACACCGGAGGAGGCTGCCACACCGGCCTTGGGCCCAGGGCAGGCCCAAAGCTTCTGGGTCCTGCAGAAGTTCCTTCCGTGATGACTTTTATGTTTTGGTCCGTCCCTGAGGGCTTCTGAAGTGTGTCAGTGGTGTGCCCCCAGCAGCCTGCTGTGCACGGGGTGCTCCTCGGGGCCTGGGACACTTGTCCCAAACTCTGCAAGGTGCTGGTGGTGTGGTGACTTGGGGGCTGCACACAGGTGGAAAGCTGACTCGTTCCCAGGGGCAGTGATCGAGTGTCACTGAAGGACAGGCATGCTGTGTGAGCACGAGGGAGAGGCAGAGGGTCCTCACCCCTCCCTGTTCAGATCGTAGCCACAGGGACCAGAGGCAGGTGGCCAGTTGGGCCTGGCTTTGTGAAAGGGGACTTGGTCACTCCCCAAGTGGCTCCCTTGTAAAGTGGGCCCGGGGACCTGCTCAGGGCCTGAGCCAGGATGGGCCTTCTCCCCTCTCTTTCAGATCTGCCTCTCGTGGCTGGTCGGTGTCGGGGCTGGTGTGTAAGGCAGACTCTGCCCATTTCCCCTGTCTGCTGCCCCACGGAAGATCTCCCCACCTCACCCAGTTGGAGCTGCAGCAGGGGTGGGGCGCGTCTGCAGGCCTGTGTCTAGAAGGCTGGCTGTCCCCGGCCCGGGTGGTCTGGCATGCGGGCAGGAGCGGAGGCGAGCCCAGCTCTCGGAGAGAGGCCTGCTGTGCTAGTGGTGGGAGGGGCAGGCTCCATGCCTGCTGTGGGCACACGGAAGCCCTTCCTCTGGGGTGCGGATTTGGGGGCTTGAAGAGGAGTGAGCAAGCTGTGGTGTGTAAAAGGGTACAGACTGAGGGACAGGCTGACCTCTGACTGCAGGGTTTCGGTCCCTTAGTGAGGGGAAATGCCAGCCCATGAGCAGAACGGGAGGCTGGTTCAAGCAGGTCTGCGTGTCGGAGGAGAGAGGTCGAGGGCACCCTACTGGGCTTCCGAGAAGGGGTGCCCGACCGCCCGCACTCTCGTGGCCACTGGTCAGCACAGCGTGTGCCCTCGGAGGCCAGCCGGCTTGGGCTCCGGCTGCAGCTCGTCCCCCGCGAGCCCTTGCGCCCCCGGACGCGCAGGCAGTGGAAGCTTCGTCTGGTCGGAGCCGCTGTCATCCCTGCGCTTCACTCCTGCCTCACAGGTGATTGGCGGCGGATGGGCTGACACTTCTTCAAGCGCTGGGGCCTGTGGTTTGGGGTCTCTGCTTGGCCACGCTCACCTTGCTGGGCAGCCAAGGGCCTTATGTGCCCCAGCTCCCTGCACGGCCCCCTGCCCTGTCCCCGTTCGCGCGACCGTGCCGCCCACACCCAGCACACCGAGGGTGGCCACTAGTGTTAAAACTGTGCACTTCCAGCCCGAGGGAGCCAGATGCCGGAACGCATTCCCGGGGAACAGCTCTCCCTGTGTGTGCGTGGCTTTGTCTGCACGCACGTTTCCCCTCTCCTCTGTGTTTTAATTTAGGGTAAATGTGATTTTAATGAAATTTCTCTGAAAGCTGTCTTGACTGCACTGTAAGTTTAAAATTGACTTATTCTTTCAAGATAGAATTCGGTTACATCTAGTAAACTAGTTTCAGCTTTATTACCATTCGAGTGAAAATATTTTTATTACTGCTACAAGGTAAGCAGTTGGAGAGCAGAGAATAAATCAGCGATGTCGGTCCGGCCGTGGAGCACTCGGCGTGTGACAGTGAAAAATAACCAGCTCCCTCTCCCCCGCTCGCGTCCTCATTAGGCCCGGGGATGGCTGATGTGAGCACTTGGAATGATAGTGATATTTCACCGGAGACACACGAACCTGGCGACTGGCAGAGCGCACGTGGACCGCAGTGACGTGGGCCGCGTGGCGTCGTGGGGCCGCACGGGAGGCGGAGTGTGCCGTTCCGGGCTGCGCTCCTGCGCCTGGCTCCCCGGTCTCTGCTGGGGCTTTGACCCGCACCTGCTGCAGCCTTCCCGGTGTGAGCGTGGTCCTTCGCTCCTGCGGCCCGGGACCATGCGCGCCAGGGCCGTCCGCTCACGGAGGCGGCAGCGCCACCCCGGCGCCGGGCAGTGGGCTCCTTCAGCCAAGCGCATTTAGTATGCTTCCCTGTGAGACCCGGCGTGGATACTTTGTCGCGTTGTGGGGGAGAAGGATGCCGTGCCAGGTGCCAGGAGATCAGAGGACTAGAGGAGGCGTAGTGGAACCCCAAGTCATGTGTCAGGAGAGCGCGCCCTGGTTCTGGTGCAGCCCGTCCCACGCCCGGGCTTGGCTGCCGCCGCCGTGGCTGGTGGCACACTGTGTCCAGCAGGTGCCTGTTGCGTCCCGGGCACCGTCCTCGGCTCGTCGCCTCTGCTACTGGGGTGACTTCCCTCAGCGGTCCGACAAAGTGGTGTGTCCGCCTCCCCACCAGAGAAGCTGGCTCCTTCTCTGGTCTCCCTTTCCCCACACGCTGGGTGAGCCCTGCGTCGCCTCCAGCTCTGCCCATCTTGGCTTGGTGCTGAACACGGAGAGCTGTCCCAGCTCTGTCCCATATGGGGGGTCCAGCAGTGGCCTGGGGGCTCGGGGCCCTGCCTGTGCCTGCCTGCGACCCGGGATCTCCTCCGGGGCAGAAGGCTGCAGCGTGCTGTGTGATGCCCACACAGGTCCCTGACCGCAGCCCTCAGGTGGCTCCTCACGTGGCTCCTGTTGGGACGCCGGACCAGCATCTGGTGCCTTCCAGTGCCCCACCGCCATGCCAGCCTGAGGGGGGGAGGAAGTCCGAAAGTCTAATGTGCCATATGGAAATAGCAAGTGAGTCCTTCTCCCGGCTTTGGACTCGTGCCTGTGGCGTCCTGCAGGATTCCCAGCAGCAAGCAGGATGCCCGGCGTGCACACTGTGCCCATTCCTCTTTGGCGTGCTGCTGGATTCACGGATCAGGCGTTACTGTGGTGTCCGCACACGAGGGCTCCTGCACCGTGCGAGGCTTTGACCTGCTCCCACGCGGGCTGCAGATGAGGCTCCCGATTTGGAATGGACGTTTGGGGGGCGGCGGGTGAACGCAGCCTCTGTGTGGGTTATCTCTGTCTCTGCGTGTTCACGTACCCTGGGGGGTCTCCTCCGTGGCCTTTGTTCTGCTCGAGACTCTCAAGTCCCCACCTTCTGCCCTTTCATCCGTGGAGGGGTGCCCTGGCGTGTGGACAGGCTCTGTAATGTGAGCGCGTGCCCCCTGCTAACGGCCGTGTAACTGGGAGAAGTGACAGGAAAACACTGGGTGTGCACACAGTTGACTGGGTAAGTGTTGACCGTTGCGATCATCGGAGAATTGTCTTGCCTCCGTGTGAATGTGCCCCCAGCCGGCTGAGCGGGGCCCTTTCCTCACAGTGACCTGCTGGCCCCTTGGATTTATCAGCTTTCCCACGAGCTGGCCCTCGAGCTGGCTGCAGGGACAGCGCTCTTGGACGCTCGATCTGGGGTGACAGTCTTCACATGTATTTTCCACCATCCCCAGAGGTTGTCAGGATAATCCAGGGAGGTGGCCCCTGCCAGAGCTTTGACATACTGAGCTCCCTCGTAAGACATGGGAGCTGAGTGTCCCAGTGACTCAGAGGGGCCTGGAGCTCCCCAGACCCGAGCCTGGCATGGTGCTGGGCGTCCTCTGCTCTGTCCTCGCCCCCACTGGCCAGCTGTTGCCGCAAGAGCCAGGTCTCAGGGCCCTTCGCTGTTGTCTTCGAGCCCGCTGTTGGGTCAGGCCTGTGACCCCTCCTGCCATCTTCCAGGCCAGAGAGGTGTGTCGAGAGAGTGGGGCTACGGCCTTGTCACTTTGGGTCCCTCTGTGACCCCCTCTGGTTTCCTGCTCTTTCTCTGGGCCTTGCTACCTCTCTGACCCAATTTAAGCTTGCTTTCAGGTGTTCCCCTGAATAGGTTGAGAGGAATTTATTTTCTTAAAACTGAGGGACAGCTCTCCTCCCATGCTTGGACTGTAGGGCCCCAAGAGGGTCTTGGAGCTCGTGGCTTGCTGGTGGGGCCACTCTTAAATCCCCTGCAGGACGGAGGGGTTAGCTGATGTTTCAAGACCTTATTGATGTGTGTGGATGGGCTGTAACTGCTGCGGACGTTCTGTCCTGTGTGGGAAGACAGGACACTGACAGTTCCCCTGGGAGTTCTTTCCTGCAGGCCCAGACTCAGCATGGAATCCGTGGGGAGGCCCCCGAGATCTTCTGGCTGCCACCACCCAGCCCACTTCATGACCTCTGGAGGCCATTGTCGCTCCTGTGTCGGCTAGGCTGTCCGGGAGGGCCGGGAAGGGGGATCTCCAACAACTGTGCTTCCAGCTGGCAGGGCAGCTGAGGCCGGGCAGCTGTGCCGGTGCTGGAGACGTGGTCTCTCTGCATCCTGGGCCGTTCCTTCCCCAGAACCAGTCGGAGGTGCGGGGACTGGAGCGCCCACACCGTGGTGACCGTGTACGTGCGGCCGCTTGGGTGGGCAGCGTGTTTACCTGGGAGGTGGTGATGGCCGTCCAGTGTGTACTGAAGCGCAAGCACGTGAGGCCCTCTGAGCCCGTGACTTAGATGATTTTCTCCTAATGATGATCTCTCGGTGACCCTCCAACCTGAGATCGATGTTCGGGTTTATTGCCAAGCCGAGACGAGTTAATTAAATTAAGTAGACCTTCCAAATACAGTGATTCTCCTTGACCTTAGGAAGAAAAAGTTGTCTTGGTTTTGAATGTAGGCCATCAAATTCTGCTTTTGATAGGGTTCCCGAAAGTCATTTTTGTTTGTGCTGGAAAACGCAAGTGGTTTTATTGCCCCCACCGTAAAGCACCAACGTCCCTCTTAAATCTGGGACAGAAGGCAGCCTTACAGCTGGGCATTTCCATGCCAGGCTGGCTGGAAGAGGACAGTTTCTGTAGTGGAGGTCACCTTCCCTGCCTGTAAGCCATCGGCTCTCATGAAAGACCATGGGGCACTTTCCGTCTCCGTGGCCCCTGCATCCCCCATGCTTTGGGCTGTGGGTTCCTGCTGGGCCCCCTGCAAGGCACTGTGCTTCCCCATGCTCCCTCTCAGCCACACACCCCTGTCCTTGCACAGGGGACAGGGCAGGCTGAGCTCTTCTGGCAGGTTAGACCTCCCACCCTCTGCCATGTCCCTCTGTGTGACCCCTGGTTTCAGACCCCTGTGCGTTTGTGTGTGTGTATGTGTGACGGCCCAGTCTCTGGTTGCTGCCATGTGGGGACTCCCTGGCCCCCCGGCTAAGGGTAGGGCCCTGTGTGGGGGGTGTGCAGCCAGCTCCCTAGGAGCTGGCATGGAGCACTGAGATGTGGACCCACGGATTCTTCTTTTGGAGCTCGACTGTGCCACGTCTGCGGGAGCCCTGGGGTGCAGCAGGTTGTCGCAGGGCTGAGGCTAGACCTGGGGTAGGAGCTGCTGTCACGCAGTCTGTCTTATGTACTACATGACTGGACCTAGGGCTGAGGGGGCCAGGAGGCGGTTTCCACCATGGCGCCTCGCGATGGGGGCTCCGAGCGTCCCTGCCCGCACCCCTGGCCCTTTGTTTGGTCTGCACAAAGCATCCCCAGAACAGCTAATGCTTGGAGCTTCTGTTGAAACGAGTGAATGATAGAGGGGTGAGAATCTGGGGCCCACCCCCTTTTTATACCTGGATGCCTCCCTCCTAACCCTCCTAATGGCGAAGAAACCCATGAGTCAGCTGGAGTGTAATTCCCTGCTTGATCCGTGGCCTTCCTGCTCGGCCCTGTGTGCAGAAACCGCTCCGGCGGGACCCGTGTTTTATCTCGCAGCCACCCTGGGACTGTCATTCTGGTCAGGCAGAGCTTCCCGTGGCCCTGTCCACGTGCTTTCTGCCATCTGCTTCCCGAGGACAGCAGTCCGAGAGCCAGGGCCGGAGAGACCCGCTGGGGCGGGGAGGTGGCAGCCAGGCCTGGCAGGGGGCCTTGTTGCTCAGAGCGGCCTGGCCCTGGAGCACGCTGGGGTCCTTGGCCCTCATCCTCGCCTGCACAGCCGGGCGGCCAGGCTAGTGGCTGAGCGTGGTTAGCGGAGGACCTCCCCACCTTGCGGGCGCAGCCGCTGTGTGCCTGCCATTCAGGCCCGCGCAGACCCCCGGCCAGCCCTCCGAGCCGCTGCCGGTCCCTCTGCGCTTGGGGAGCCCCTGGGGTTGACTGAGCAGCTAAGGGTCGAATGAAGGCCACCGCAGGGTTCTCCCTGGTTCTGCCCCTGCCTGCTTTCCGTGAGCCCACCCCCTTCAAGTGGTGCTAGGCTTCTCTAGCTCGTTTCAAGTGCGCACATGGGTGCCCTGTCCTGGGAGCCTCGGTGGGCCTGCAGGGAGGCCCCCGAGCCCTTGCTGGCCTCTCAGCCAGCCTGGGCTGGCCCTCCTGGACTCTGGTGTGGGTGCTGGCATCCAGGCCCCCCAGCCCCCACTGTGGGCCCCTGTGGCGTCCTTGGTGGACGACTGAGGAAGCTGCCATCGTGGTGTCTGCCGGCGAGTCTTTGGGTGTCCCTGCCCCAGTTTACCCGTGCGCTCCCTGGGAGAATGAGCCTCGTGGCTCACTCATTCTGAGGGCCAGGCCAGGAGAGGCTGTATGTGCAGAGAGCACCTGTGTACCCAGACTGTGATGGCGATGGAATGTTCCAGAACTCTGGCGCCCTGTCCCCTAGATGTCTTCTGGAGCACGGTGCAACACGGCCTCGAATCTGTGATGCAGGTGCCCCGAGCTCATCCTTTACCCGTTGCACAGGCTCTGTTCCGCTGTTCCCCGAGGCCCTGTGACATGGAGCTGGCCCTGTCCCAGTTATAGCTGCTTCTGTTTCTGCTCACTGTTTCCTCATCAGAGAGCCTGGGCTTGAGACTCCAGGCTGTGGCTCCGAGGTGACCATAGGCAGTTCTCTGCTTAGCTCCTGTCCCACATCCCCAGAGTCCCTCCTGCACCCCTGCTCCCATAGCACTGCAGTTGCGTGGGCAGCAGGGGTCCTGAGGCCCAGGCTCCCTCCCCAAGCCAGGACACACAGCAGTGGCACGATTTGAGCTCACACCGTCCTCTAGAAAAAAGTAGACCAGCAAGAACCTAGGAAAATGACTTCAGGAAAGAGGAGGAGTTCTTTTCCTGTTGTTCTCTGCTTCAAGAAATGGATGAGGAGCGCTCGGGATGGCTTTTGCCCAGAAAAGGAGGATGGGCCAGCTAGTGGGGCAGGAAGTTGCATCCCGTGCACTGCTGTGTGTAGATCCCAGCATGTGGACCCTGGCGTGTGGACCCCAGCATGTGGTCCCTGGCTTGCGGACCCCTGTGTGCAGACCCACCGCGTGCAACCCAGTGGGCTGCTGTGTCTCAGCTCAGGAGGGCACCGTGTGCTGCAGGACCTCCAGGGGCACCAAGAGAGCAAATGAGTGGGGTGGGGCCTGGGGGTCCCTGCCTGGGGGGCGTCGGAGGGACGGCAGGGGCTCGTGAGTTTACTCCTGCATACTTCAGTGTTTCCCCTGAATAGGAGCCTTCTCTCCCGCAAGCACAGTGCTCCCACCAAAGCCAGGGGTTGACCTTGACAGCAGAACTGGCATTTCGCCAGCAGACCCCGTCCAGGTGTCACCGCGCATCCCTGGACCCACGCTGCCTTTACTTGTCTTTTCTCGCCTGGGATAGACTCAGCCTTTCTTTGTGTTTCGTGACTTAGCTGTTTTTGAAGCGTGCGCTTTCGGTTTTGTTGCTTTGTTTTCTTGCCAGAGTATCTGTTAATTTGGGCTTATCTGTTGCTTCCTGGTGCTGAGATCCAGATTTTGGCAGGAACCCACAGACGTGTGGCTGTGTCCTCAAGGATCTGTTGGGGACGCGTGGAGCAGGCCATGCATTGCTGGTGACGCTGGCTTTGATCGCGGGCTGCGGGGCTGTCTGCCAGGCTTCGGTTTGTGTTGAGAAGCGTCTTGTGGGGAGACTTGGCTGGAGAAGCCCTGCTGCCCACCCCCGGCCTTTCACGCTGCTCTGGGCATCCCTAGGTCAGCACGGTGTCCAGGCCGGTCGCTCCTGGGCTTTGCTAACGCGGCCGCTTTCCTACGCAAGGCGCGCGCGCGTGTGTTTACCAGGTTACAACTCTTTTCTAAAATTAATCATGTTTATGCTCAGAATTTGTCAGCTCGGTGCGGGAGGTCCTTGAGGGAATGTGCCCCCGACAAGGAGGGGGCAGTGGAGTAGCTCCGGGGTGGGACATCGCATTTTGTGCAAGAGCCCCGTGAGTGTGTCTGCCCGCTGTGGGGGAGCCGTGGGGCGCTGTGGGCGGTGAGGGAAGGTCGTGTGTGAACCGGTGGGCCTGAGCCCCAGGTGGGCGCCGAGACCTCCGTTCCCACCGGCTGGCGGGAGGCACATGGGGGGCGCTCCCTGAGAGCCTGCAGGGACGCGGCCCATGGTTGGCTCTCACAGTGCACCCGAGTCTTCTGAGAGGCGGGGTGGGGGCACCCCCTCTGCCCACGCCTGGTTTCCTGGGCGCAGGGAGGAGACAAGAGGCCGTTCCCGCGGCTGGGTTGCCGGTTAGAAAGCGAAGAGTGAGCTGCATTTAGGGTTCCCTCACCGCAGCCCCGGGAAGCGGGGCTTGTCTGTCCGCGTAGGTGGTCAGCGCGTCCGTGCGGGAAGCAGGACAGGCTGCTTCTGTCGGGCGGGCAGAGGGCCTTTCAGCAACGTGCTGGTGATGGATAGAGCCCTTCCCGGAGCTCCCTTCTTTGACTAGCTCATCATCTTAAACTATGTTCTGGTTATTTAAAAAAAATCACGTGGACGTTGAGTGCTTAGGTGACCTCTGGTCTCTTGTGTCTCTGCTGATGTTCTTCTCTCAGGTGCCCTGTTGCCGCGCCGGCAGCTTTGTGCTCGTTCTTAAACCCTGAATCAGAACAGAGCAGAGCGGCCGCGAGCGCTGCCACATCAGCGCAGAAAACCAGCCCGGGACCCACAGACTGTTGTCCGCCCGTCCCCACGTCCTGTGGGCCCTCGGGTGCTGGCCTGTGCCCGGCACCGTTCCTGGAAGGCTCTGGTGCGGGGCAGGCCAGAGCGGGGCGCCCCCAAGGCCTCTGCTGTCCACTCCCAGGCCTGGAGACGGGTGGGCATGGGCCGCCATGGCTGGTGGTCCCACTGGTGTGGCCTGTGCCGCGCCTGGCCTCCCTGCCCCGTACTCTGGCTGCGGTCACAGACGCTCATCCCTCACCCCTGGGGGTGGTTTGGGGAGGTGGCCTCACCCCCATATTTCGTCTGCAGCAGCAGGCTGGGCTGGGTCAGGCCGGGCTGCTTGCCTCTTGGCAGCTGTCACGCCTCGGTCCGGTTGTGTCCTTTGTTCAGGGATCTCCGTAAACATGTGACGACTCTGGGTCTGCTGCTGTCATGGAGTTTTGGGACACTACGCGAGAGTCTGCTTCATGAGGCACCGAGCACCATGTGAGGCCTGGCAGGGACTAGGCCTTGGTTCTAGACTTGCTTGCACCAGGAGGCAGACGGGTGCTGCTGGGCACCTTCCTTTGAGTCTCCCGCTTATGGGCTGTCATCATCAGAAGTGACCTTGAGGGTGGGCTGTGGAGAGGGAGATGAGACTCCTGTGGCCCCGGGGCCCTGCTCCCTCACTTGTTCTGTGCCTGGAGGACTTGCGCAGTGGCATACTTCCCTGTCTGTCGTGCCTCCCGTCCCTCCTCCTCCTGGCTCTGTACCACTTCCCTGCCAACCAGGGGCAGTCTGGGTGCTCCTCAGTTTCCCAGCCGTGCTAGTGTCTCCGTCATGGCCTGGGAGTCCAGGCGGCAGCAGGACCCGTGGCAGCCCCGCTTGACTGCCCCCTTGGCCTGGTTCGTGCCCCTGCTTGCTGTTTGGATGCGGGGAGGTGGCCCTGTGCCTGCATTCGCTAGCCCTTGCAGTGGGCACCTCGGGAGCTGGGGGCCCTCTCCCACGTTCCGGGGGACCTGCTGTTTCTCCAGCCCTATCTCGGACTGAGTGGCCTCTGGATCGGGACATGGGGGACTTCACACATTCGGCTAACATCTGTGAAACGTGCTCTGTGCTGGGTCCTGGGTGTACGGGGATGCATCC
>RCUC01097600.1:0-17517 GCA_003697995.1 Taxidea taxus jeffersonii | reverse complement strand
ACATGGGGCTTGATCTCACATCCCTAAGGTCATAAGCTGAGTTGAAATCAAATCAGATGCTTAATCAACTGAGCCACCCAGATGCCCCATCTTCCTTAGAGTTTTTAAGTGATTTCCATAGAAGCAGTATATGGCTATATTAGTGAAACTTCTGTATATCTTGTATTTCTTCAAGTATCTTTCTTCCACCCTCACATGTGGATAAAAGAATTCTTGGGATGGTATACAATTTCACCAGAAATATGAATTTTTCTAAGGTCAGTATCCAAAAACTGGTCTTATTTGAATTAAAAATCTAAGCTTTTAACATGGTACTATTTTCCTCTTTAATCTCTCTTAATACTTTTAATAATCAGTTATAAAATTTGTGTAAAATATAATTGCAATGTCAACAAAATAATAAAACACTAATAAACAATTTGAACAAAAACACGAGATCTCCTAATAAATAATTTAGTTTATGGGGCACCTGGGTGACTCAGTGGTTTAAGCCTCTTCCTTTGGCTCAGGTCATGATCTCAGGGTCCTGGGATTGAGCCCCACATTAGGCTCTCTGCCTAGCAGGGAGCTAGCTTCCCCCTCTCCCTCTGCTTGCCTCTTTGCCTACTTGTGATCTCTGTCAAATAAATAAATAAAATCTTAATACATAAATAAATAAATTAGTTTTATTACTAAATTTTCAGCCTTATATTAGATATATAATATATAGTAATATAAAATATGTTATACTCTAATGTATATCATATAAATATATAGTTTATTACTATATTATAGTTTTAAAATTTTATGTTACTGTAATTTTTATAATATTATTTGAATAAAGAGAAATAAGTTGCTCTTAGGGGTGCCTGGGTGGCTCAGTTGGTTAAGCAACTGCCTTTGGCTCTGGTTGTGATCCCGGAGTCCCGGGATTGAGTCCTGCATCAGCTCCCAGCTCTGCAGGGAATCTGCTGCTTCCTCTGACCTTCTCCCTTCTCATGCTCTCTCTCACTTTCTCTCTCTCTCTCAAATAAATAAGTAAAATCTTTTAAAAAAATAAGTTGCTCTTAGACATAAAATTATAAATGGTATTAATTCTTAATACTAATTTAGATGAAATTGATATTGATACTGATATCCTGAAATTGATATCCTATTTATTGTAATAGACTATTTTCCTATTTTTATAGCAAAATGGCAAAGTGGTCCTAACATTCACCTGTAAAATTTACTCATGAGAATATATGTATTAATCAGCACTCATACGTCATACCATAATCCAAAATTATTACACAAGGATTAAGGTGTTAGATGATTAAAAATTAGAGAGGAGAACCAAGAACTAGGCATAATCTTGAAGTACTGGTAGACATTTAAATTGAAATAATTCAGCTGGGTATACATATTATACTTATAGTTATATTTTGGGGATTTATTTTGTGGATGTAAGTGGTGAAGAAAATCAAACTTTATGAATAAGAGTATTGATTATAACATCACCTAAAAAACAGAACACTGTAAGCAACCTAAATGCCCAAGAGTAAGGTAAGGATTACAAATATTTTGGCACATACATTTTTTGAAACACATAGAAACATTTAAAATATTTTAGATTTTAATTTAATGGGAAAATAATAAAAAATAAAGCTAACTTAAGAAAATCAGAATATATGTTCAATATTTAGAAGATTTGCAGTTCAATAAAAACAATATATAGACAGAAAAAAGACAATATACTAAATGTTAGCAATGTTTCATACTCAAGGATATTATTAAAGAGTTATTCAATTTTCTTTTTAGACATTTTTCTATGGTGGTATTTTTCTACAATAAATGGCCATTTTTTGGTATCAGAAAAATATATTTTTTTAAAGATTTTATTTATTTGTTTGAGAGGGAGAGAGAGCGAGCACAGGCAGACAGAGAGGCAGGCAGAGGCAGAGGGAGAAGCAGGCTCCCTGCCAAGCAAGGAGCCCGATGTGGGACTCCATCCCAGGACGCTGGGATTATGACCTGAGCCAAAGGCAGCTGCTTAACCAACTGAGCCACCCAGGTGTCCCAAGTGTCAGAAAAATATTTAACATCATAAATGTTGTCAATACAAAGTGATTGGTGGCAAATCATGGAAATAGATCAGCATCTAGAACATATTTGCTATTCAATAAATATTCACTGAATGGCCTAGTATCCACTATTAATTCTTTTACATTTCGTCTTTTTGCTTTCTCAGTCTTTTGTTTTCTTATACTTTGTTTCTATATCCTGATTTCTTGGATTATTTTTTCCACAATCGCTCTAAATGCTTTTGTACTGTTACTCTTTGCCATCATTTTTGTAAATGGTTTAACCAATGACAATAATAAGCTTATGAATTTTATATTTTGTGGTCATATTATCAAAGATTAAAAATGCAGTCCATTTTTGTGTACATATTATTCAATCTTTGGAAAAAAATTGTTAACATAAAATGCCAAAGGAATAACTGAGGTCAAAGGGCAAACATAATAAGAGAATACTTAGATGTTTGGAAAATTCTGACTTTCAAAGATAAGATGATCTATTGAAGTTAAGATATCCTGGGCATTTAAATTATTAATCTTTATAAGATAAAATAATGAAAGAAATAGCAATGAAGAGTGATACTATAGGGTGAACATTTGTGTCTCTCCCCACCCCACAGCTCCACTGCAAATTTGTATGTTGAAACCAGTCCTCAGTATGGTGTATTTGAAAGGAGGCCTTGTGGAGGTGATTAGATCACAAGGGAGAAGCTCTCATGAATAGGATTCATGGTTTTATAAAAGAGACTCTAGAAAAAAAAAAAAAAAAAAAGGAGAGAGACTCTAGAGAGCTCTGTCACCCCTTCTTCCATGTAAGGACATAGCAAAAAAGACAACTGTCTGTAAACCGGGAAGTGGGCCCTCACCAGACAATGAATCTGCCAGGACCTTGATCTTGGAATTCCCAGCTTCTAGCACTATAAGAAATACTTAATACACTTTCTGTTGTTTACATTCTACCCAGTCAATGTCATTGTTATGGTTGCCCAAACAGACTAAGACAAGTAAGGTTTAATTTTTTAATATGATCAATTGGAAGTATTTTGCTTTGAGCTTGACTTTGATGAAAACTTAAACTACCAGATTCAAATGGATTATACAAAGGCATGTATTTTAAGTATTTCCTGTTTTTTATTTAAGAATGGCAATATATTAAGCTTCTTGGCTTTAGGTACAATAGATTAAATATATTGGTAAAAGCAAGTCCCTCATCTTACCAAAATACAAGGTAGTTTGGGCAAAAACATCCTAAGTGATGCTTAGAATTTTCTTGAGTCTTCAATAAAATCATAATTAAAGCATGACTATTGGAGTTTATTACAGATAAAAAATATTTATCAAATGTTTTCTGCCCCACTTATCAAACACAGATAATTGATTTCAGTGCAGATGTGGTTTTTGGCAGTGCTTAAGCTGCAAATTCTTAATTATGTAGGAAAGTTGAGCCTGAAAAGTAAAATAAAGAAACATGTACAAGCTAAATGTCAAATGTAAAAGTAAAGCTTTTTTTTCAAACAATTGGTATTTCTCCTTTTATCAAAAAAGAAGCAAGCTTACAAATTGATCCATATAATATTTCCTTATAAATATGAAACCCCTGCCATCATTGCCTTTGGTCTTTCCCTTAGCTGTTCAAGTCTGAATCTGACAGATGTTGATTAAATGTGTCTATTCCTTTTATTAAAAAAAAACATATTCTTTTAATTGCTGGAATATACTAACAGATATTCATAACATCATTCCATCACAGGACATCATGGTATTTCTTTAACTCCACTTTGTATCTTGATGTATTCTTTAACCTTTTTTTTTTTTCATTTATGCCTGTATTACCCAAGTAATATAATATGCTATAGTGGTTTTAAATTGAATACTTAGTAAATTAATTCCCAGTTGTCTTCATAAATACTCTAGAGTATTAGAAAGCTGCATACTACCTAAGCTATAAAATATTATTAGGAATATCTACTGAAAAATGTACTTTTTACATTACTTTCCAAAAATATCTAATGTCACTTAATGCCACCTGATAGCATCTGATTGTTACTTTTAAAGGAATTTTTAAAAAATAAAAAAATAATATCTTAATTTTGTGTGGTATGCATCAAGCAGAAAGATGACTTACAGCTATCTTTGAAAGAATATTTCAAAACATGCCCAGCTTTCATTCCTTAATAATACTCATGAAATAAAAATCTCAAAATATTATATAAAACCTCCTCCTTTATTTAAAGAGGGAAATGTGCTTGTGAGTGTGTGTGTGTGTGTGTGTGTGTGTGTGTAAGCAAGCCAGAGTATGAAAGATTGTGAGAGAGAAAAAGAGAAATAGAGAAATAGAAATCATAAGAAAATAAAAAGAGAAAACTAAAAGAGAAGTCAAATGAATAAATAAAATATTGTGTCCACTTAATGGATATAGGAAAATTAAAGTCAAATCATGTTAACCCCCCCAAAAAAAATCATTGTCTAATTCTTCTGTATGCTCTATTTTACTTATACCTCTTGAGAGAAGTCAGAAAATATCACCCAATCACCCAAACACTGGCCTCATTTAACTTTTCAACCTGTCTTGAAATTTTAAAAATCCACAGATATCTTAAGATGTGAGTCTTTCTAGGGCCCAGAAACAGGCATTCCTTATGTTGTTGACAAAGAAAAGATTCACTATGAATCAAAAAGGAAATGAATGTAAAAAAGAGGGCAAAGAATGTCACATGTACAGCTTGCCACTGTTGTTGGGCTTATTTTCCTTCCACTGGGTCAGTGACCTCAGTGCTCACTACTGTCAAGTAAAATGGTCTGAGCAACACCTGTTTTCCCCAAACCCTTGACCCTTACTCAGCTAGCGGCATTGACAGGCCCTCATGAAGTGCAGAGTAATGGAGTCAAGGAAATGGGCAGCTGCCAAGGGAATTGTGCCATACTTTTTGACTTGTCACTTATACAGTATCTCTCACCTCATTTGTAATGGAGAGAAATGTGTTTTAAAATTGAAGACAGTATTGATTAGCCAAAAAAGCTTTAAATTGGGTTTCAAGATATCACAGCTTTATTCACTCTCACATGTCAGCAAATGACCTTGTAAAATATTTGAGCCTTAAAGCATTCAGATTTTTTTTTCATTGTGGTAAATATTGCTTCTACTATCTCTCTGCTGGATATGCATCACCATTTATTTGACCTCTACCAACAATCTTGCTATGTCCCCACTGAAATAAGAAAGCCGAATTCTATTGAGCCATCTCCCATTGTCATTTGTGACCTACAGAAGACAACTACAAGGAAGTTTTCAACATTCTGTCTTTATTGCCCAATCTGGGCAAGTTAATTTCTGAATCAAGGGCAGAGTTCATGTTTTGAGATAAGCTTTTCAGCAACAACCTGAGGATACTCTTTAATTCTTCAAGTGTAGATTACATTTTTCTTCAATTCCAAGTCCTTCTTGGTTTATTTCTTCATTTGTCTTTCTGTGGCTCTTTTGAAAGAAATCTTTTTACTCTGGCTATTTTAGATTGTCTCTTTGTCTTGGGTTTTCAGCAGTTTTCTCTGAAGTACTTGTTTTTAGGTGGTTTTGTTTTGGTTTGGTCTGTTTTGCTCATTAATTCTGTCTGAAATTTGCAAAGCTTTGTGAGTGTCTGCTGCAGTTTTTTCTATCCAGTTTGGAAAATTCTAGACCCATATATCGTCAATTACTGCAGAAAAATGGGTTCTGCCCCATTCTTTTCCCCTTCTTTTTCTTTAACTTCAATTACATATATGTTAGACCATTTAGCCAGGTTTTGCATATCTTTTATGTTTGTGCCTTATTATCTATCCTTAATTTTTCCTTGCTTCAGTCTGGAATATTGTCTTTTACCCTCTCTTCCAAATTGTTAATTCTCTCTTGACCTGCATCTATTCTACTGTTAAGACCATATTTTTCATTCTTAATTACATTTATTGTATTATCCACTTCCAGAATTTTTATTAGATTATTGTAATTCCAAGTTCCGTGCTGAATTTTTGTCTGATACCACCATATCTCGGTTTCCTATAGATTAGTTACTATTTTCTGTTTTTTCCTCAGATTTTCAGTTAATTGTTAACCTTTACATGCTTGATAATTTTTTAAAGATGTTGCATGAGAAGTTAAAGAGATAATTGGAAGTCTGATTGATGCTACTTTCTTCAGAGACTGTTTAGTTTTATTACTAGCATACAATTAGAGAAAGAACTGATCATTTTAATACAGTGTGAAGTTGAATTGATTCAGAGATAAAGTTTACTCATTGTGATGTCTGGTCTATTTCTTGTTTACCTATATTCAGATTTTTGTAAATTTTAATATATCTCCTAGAGGGAAACAGTGAGCCACCTTTTTCTCACAGACTTTATTAAGCTGCATAAAAATTCTAGATTTTCAATGAAACAGAAAGTTATTGAACTCTACTCAAAGGTTCCTTGAAGCACATGAATACAGAGATGCTGTCACTTAATCATTTGAGTTGCTCCAACTATTTTATTTCCTTTTTTTCAGACTTATCTTTGCAAAAGCCAGGCAGGCTATGTATGTGGCATATAGATTTTTTTTTCAGCTTGCAGATGATTACAACTTTTTTTATTATTATTATGTTATGTTAGTCACTATACAGTACACCATTGGTTTTTGATGTAGTGTTCCAGGATTCATTGTGTATAACACAGAGTGCTCCATGCAATGTGTGGCCTCCTTAATACCTATCACTAGGCTAACCCATTGCCCCACCCTTCATCCCTCTAAAACCCTCAGTTCGATTCCTGGAGTCCATAGTATCTCTCAGAGGGGGAGAGAAGGGGGTTCCTCTCCCCCTCTGATTTTCCCTCCTTCATTTTCCCCTTCCTTCTCCTAATGTCTGATACCACCTCTATGCTATTCCTTATGTTCTATAAATAAGTGAAGCCATATGATAATTGACTTTCTCTTCTTGACTTATTTCACTCAGCATAATCTCCTCCAGTCCCATCCATGTTGAGACAGGAACCCATTAAAATCCTAGAGAAGAACATAGGCAGTAATCTCTGTGACATCAGCCACAGCAACTTCTTTCAAGACATGTCTCCAAAGACAAGAAAAACAAAAGCAAAAATGAACTTTTGGGACTTCATCTACATTTATTTTTATGATAACTAAACTATCAAGAAAAAATACTAGTTTGGTTATTTGGGTCACATGAATATGGATTTAAGTCCTGGGCATGAATTACATAAGGTTCATGACATAATTTAATTATCTAATTATAATTTTAAAAGTGACTTCTTGGGGTTCCCAGATGGCTCAGTTGGTTGAACGTCCGACTCATCATTTTGGCTTAGGTCATGATCTCATGGGTCCTGGGATCTAGCTTGGATCTGAGCGCTGCACTCAGCAGGAATCTGCTTGAGATTCTTTCCCTCTGCCCCTCCCCCTACTCACACCTCTGTGTGTGCCCTCCCTCTCTCTCAAATAAATAAATTAGTCTAAAAAAAAGTGGCTTCTCTCCCAGGAAAGCAGTCTTTTGAAAATTAATAACAAAATTTTTACATTAAGCATCTACCCCCAAATTATGAAGAAAGAGGAGAATTAGAAATGGAGAAATTAGAAAAGACTATGAAGAAATTAAGAGCCTTCCAAGAATTAATGTCATAGCAGCAATATTTCAAGAAAATATTTTTTCTAGCTCCGTAGCATTACATCAAGCTTAATAGCCCCTCCCTGCTCAGGAAAGGATGAGATCAGAGTAAGAACAGGCAGAAGGAGAGGGCCAACATCAGGCAATTTTCTAGCCAGGGAGCCAGATCATCAGCCAGCACTCTTACTTTGATATCCAGCTTGATTAGCAAGACCTGAAATGTGTTCAGTAGGGCCCAAGACTTGCCCTTTCCAGCAATGAGAAAGTTTGACTTTGAGAAATAGAGTGGAGGAATCAACACAGAAAGAGACTGCAGCCTCATGCTTGCTGCTGCACTGGGAAAATAAATGAGGGCTGACTAATGTAGGGCAGAGCACAAGTGAAAATGAATTTACAGAAAGACCAAACTGGTCTTTCTGTATGCAAAAAGGCAGTAATGGCAAAACATAGTAGCAGAAGCTATAATCAAGGCAAGAAATCTTGAATTCAGAAAATGGACTTAAATAAGTGTAGTTAATCAGAGACCATCTAAAAATGTCCTTAGAGATAGGACTACCCTTAGGTTGTTTTTTTGTTTTGTTTTTGTTTTAAGAGAAAGAAAGAAACAGGCAGAGTTTTACCTTTGATTGATCATACTAGTACACTATTAAAAGAAATGGCCAGTTAAGAATGAACTAGGGGCTCCTGGGTGGCTTAGTCAGTTAAGCATCTGCCTTCAGTTCAAGTCATGATCCCAGGGTCCTGGGATAGAGCCCTGCCAGGCATGGAGCTCCCTGCTCAAACAGGAGCCTGCTTCTCCCTCTGCCCTTCCCCCCCTTCCTGCTCTCTTTCACTGGCTCTCTTTCTCTTTCCAATTAATAAATAAAAATCTTTAAGAAATGAATTATAACTCTCTAAAACACAATTATTTTAAAACGTGTCTTATTTAACTTTTGAAAACCTATATATGGTATCATTTTTTCTGTTCTTCCAAGATAAATAACCTTCTGACAGATGAATTGAGTGCCTTTAACATTTTAAAAAATATATTTACCATAGACATTCTAGCTCTAGGAATTTATCTTAGTTTCTCACAAAACATAAATATTGTGACACAAAGATGTTCTTCACAACACTATATATGACTCATTCATTCATTCAACAAAGTTTTTTTTTTTTAAGATTTTATTTATTTATTAGTTAGAGAGAGAGAGTGAGCACAGGCAGACAGAGAGGCAGGCAGAGGCAGAGGGAGAAGCAGGCTCCCTGCCGAGCAAGGAGCCCAACGTGGGACTCGATTCCAGGACGCTGGGATCATGACCTGAGCCGAAGGCAGCCGCTTAACCAACTGAGCCACCCAGGCGTCCCTCAACAAAGTTTTTTGTTGAACTTTCAATGAGCTAGGCAGTATGACTGCTGTTTGGAAAAAAAAGTTAAATGCCATTAAAAAAGTAATAATTAATTATGGTACAGGCATATGATGAGCTATTATGCAGTTATTAAAATGATATTTATGGAATGTTTAATGACTTGGGAAAATGTTAAGGATCTCATACTGAGTAAAAAAAATGCACTCACAAAATAACACTTACCATTTTATCTGGGACATGTAAAAATTGCACTAAGAATAAAGGAATACTCCAAAATATAATCATTCCTTTAGGTGATGAATGATGGATGCTCTTTTACGTCGTGTTGCTTTTTATGAGAACATGCACTCATTTATTAATCATGAGCAAATATTCAGATTTTGGTAAATTAGAAATGTAAGAACCGAACCCAACTGACCAACTGATCAGAATTTTACTCCCTAGATGTAAAGATGTGACTGAATTGAAGAAAATGCAGGATACTCAGACAGCTTTTATAGTCGTGTTTGCTGGAAGATACGTCAGCGCACCCTTCTTTCACATTCTTAAAATACTTTGCATTCTTTTTTTTAAGGTTTTATTTATTTATTTGACAGAGATCACAAGTAGGCAGAGAGGCAGGCAGAGCAAGGTGGGGGAAGGCAGGCTCCCCGCTGAGCAGAGAGCCCGATGCGGGACTCGATCCCAGGACCCTGAGATCATGACCTCAGCGGAGGCAGAGGCTTAACCCACTGAGCCACCCAAGCGACCCAGAACACTTTGTATTCTTAATAGCAAGCAGATATGTTTACGATGTTTTGCTAATAATCAAAAGCAGATTTAACATGGTTCTTATTGTATCAATTTATAGATTTATAATTTACACACAATTAAATGCACCTATTTTAAGTGTACCTTGTGAAGAATTCTAACAAATATATATACCAATGCAACTATCCTAATAAAAACATAGACTATGTCCATGATCCTCAAAAGTTTCTTTCTGTTACGCTGCTTTGCAGGTAATTCTTAGTCCTATCCCCAGCATCAAGCAAATACTGAGCTGCTTTCAGTCACTATCCTTCCAATTTGCCTCTTTTTCATGCAGGTGAGCTATACAGTGTTATTTTGTACATAATTATTTTACTCAGCTAAATTTCTTAGGATCTGTCCATGTTGTTGCATGTATCAGTATGGGATGTCATTATATATACCCTAGAATGGCTAAAAATAAAAAAGATTTATGATATCAAGTGTTGGTGACGAAGTGGAAGGACTGAAAATCTCATGCATTGCCATAGGGAATATAAGATGGTTTAGCTACTTTTGAAAACAATTTGGAGTTTCTTATAAAGTTAAACAAATGCTTACCATGTGACTCAGCAATTCTACTCCTCGATATTTAACCAAGAGAAATGAAACTTACTGTCTACCGAAAGATATGTATTCAAATGATCATGGTGGCTGAACTAGAAACATAATATTTATAACAACCATGATGAAAATAACCCAAATATCTATTAACAGGTGAAAAAATAAGCAGATTATGTTGTATATACACAACAGAATACTATTCAGTAATTAAAAACTCATCTTGTTTTAAGCATAGCTTTATAAAAGCTAGTTTAATACAATGCGTTATCCTAAGGAAAAGGAATTTTGGGGCTTTTTAGGGTATTATTTTTATTCTAGCTAGTTAGCATACAGTGATATCTTAGTTGCTGGTGTACAATATAGCGACTCAGCATTTCCATACATGCTCGTCACAGGTGCACTCCTTCATCTCCATCCCCTATTTCACCCAGCCCCCACCCACTGCCCCTCTGTTGGTAACCATCAATTTGTTTCTTGATTTGTTTTTCTCTCTCTCTTTTCATACTTTTCCTCATTTGTTTTGTTTCTTAAATTCCATATATGAGTGAAATCAAATGGTATTTGTCTGTTTCTAACTTATTTCACTTAGCATTATACTCTCTAGCTCCATGTCACTGCAATGGCAAGATTTCATTTGTTTTTATGGCTGGGTAATATTCCATTGAATATATATTCCACGTTTCCTTACCCATTTATCAATCAATGGACACTTGGACTTGTTTTATGAGCTAATTTGTCATCTCTTCTGGAGAATGTTCCATACACACTTGAAAAGAATGTATATTTTGCTGTCTTAGGATGGAATGTTCTGAATATTTGTGTTAAATCTATTTGGTACAGTGTGTCATTCAAAGCCATGGTTTCCTTGTTAATTTTCTGCTTTGCTGATTTGTCCACTGGTATAAGTGGGGTGTTAAAGCATTCTGTTATTATTGTATCATTAATGATTAGTTCTTTTATATTTGCTATTTCATGTTTTATGTGTTTTGGTGTTCCTGTGTTAGGCAGACAAATATTTATAATTGTTATATCTTCTTGTTGGATTGTCCCACTTATTATTATATCATGTCCTTCTTTGCCTCTTGCTACCATCTTTGTTTTAAAGTCTACTTTGTCCAAAATAAGGGTTATTTCTCCAGCTTTCTTTTGACATCCATTTACATGATAGATGTTTTTTCATCCCCTCACTTTCAATCTGTAAGGGTCTTTAGCTCTGAGTCTCTTGTAGATAGCATATAAAGTGATTTTGTTTTATTATACACTCTGTCATCCTGTCTTTTGATTGGAACACTTAAACCATTTGAATTCAAAGTAGTTATTGATAGATAGGTATTTATTGTCATTTTATTGTTTATTTTGTGGTTATTTCTGAAGATTTTCTCTGACCCTTTCTTATCTTCCACTCTTTCCTAGTTTGCTGATTTTCTTTAGTGGTATATTTGGATTTTTTATCTTTATTCTTGTTTATCTATTACTGGTTTTTTATTTGTGGTTACTATTAGATTTGTATATAACATCTTTTTAAAAATTTTTTTTAAAGATTTTATTTATTTATTTGACAGACAGAGACCACAAGTAGGCAGAGAGGCAGGCAGAGAGAGAGAGGATGAAATAGGCTCCCTGCTGAGCAGAGAGCCCGATGTGGGGCTCCATCCCAGGACCCCGGGATCATGACCTGAGCTGAAGGCAGAGGCTTTAACCCACTGAGCCACCCAGGCGCCCCTATAACATCTTTTGAATATAACAGTCTATATTAAATTCATGATCATTTAAATTTTAACCAATTCTTTACTCCTCTCCTCCCTATATTTCAGGTATATGATATATTTTATTTCCTTTTATTTTGTGAGTTCCTTGACTGATTTTTACAGAAATATTCATTTTCATTGCTTTTGTATTTCCCACCTTTATACTGTACTTTTGGTCTCTCCTTCTCAAGGAGAGTTTCTCCAAGAGTTTCTCCAAGAGTCCCCTTTAATGTATCTTGCAAGGCTGGTTTAGTGGTTATGAACTCCTTTAGTTTTTGTTTGTCTGGGAAACTCTTTGTCTCTCCTTTTGTTCTGAATTATAGCCTTACTGGATAGAGTATTCTTGGCTAAAGATTCTTCCCATTCAGCACTATGAATATGTCATAACCTCCTTTCTGGTTTAGAAAGTTTCTGCTGAGAAATCCCCTGCTAGCCTTACGGATTTTCCCCTGTAAGTTCCTGTCTTCTTTTGTTTTGCAGATTTTAAAATTTTTCTTTATCACTGTACTATGCCAATTTAATTACAATATGTCTTGGTGTGGATCTGCTTTTGTTGATTCTGATGGGAATTCTCTGTGCCTCCTGGTTCTGGATATCTGTTTTTCTCCTAGATTATGGAAGTTTTCAGCTATTATTTCTTCAAATAAATTTTCAGCTTCCTTTTCTTGGTCTTCTTCTAGGACTCCTATAACATGATTATTATTATGTTTGATGGAGTCACTGAGTTTCCTAGGCCCATTCTTGTTTTGCATAATCCTATTTTCTCTCTTTTGTTTGTCTTGATTACTTTCTACTACTCTGTCTTCTAGATCACTAATTAATTCCTCTGCTACTTTCAGCTTGTTGTTCATTGCATCAACTGTGTTTCTAATCTCATTTATTGCACTCTTCATCTCTATTTGTTTTTTTTTTAAATCTCTGTGTTAAGGGTCTCATTGATGTCTTTCACTCTTTTTTCAAGTCAAGTGAGTATCCTTATGATCATTCCTTTAAATACTCCATCAGACATGTGTCTGAAACTCGTGTCTGTTTTGCTTAGATATCTGCCCATAGTCTTGTTCTGTTCTTTCATTTGGGACGAATTTCTGTCTTTCATTTTGTCTAAACCTCTATGCCTGTTTCTCTGTGTTAGGAAAGTCAGCTATATCTCCTGTTCTTGAAGGTAATGGCCTTATGGAGAAGAGGTCCTGTAGTACCATCACATGTAATATCTCCTATTCACCAGTGTTTTACACTTCTGGGAGTGTCTCCAATATGTGCTGTACACTCTGTTATTATGTCTTGGCCACTTTATTTTTCAGGCTAGGCCTCTGGAGAGTGTGTTTGGTCCTATAGTGTTTGGTCCCTGGCCTGAATGTAGCAAGTTTTAAAAGGTGTGGTCTGGTTTGCATGTGAACTGAGATCTATCACCACTGCCATGGGAATCAAGGCTGTACAAAACTCCCACATCAGGAGATGTGGTGTAGGCAGGGGTTGGGCCAGTTTTCTGGGAGAAGGGCCAAATGTGCAGGGACTGAGGCAGGCAAGCATGACTGGGAAGCAGTTCCACTGAAACATGGTTTGCGTGTGGAGGGGGACTGACTTGGTATAAGCAAGTCAGGTAGCAACTGTTGGCACTGAGCTGGTTCCTGAAGGTAGCTCTGTGCTTCTGTTGAAGGGCAAGAGAAGGAAATAGTGCCTGCCAGTTCCTTTGTTTTGAGGGGTCTTTCCGTGAATGTTGTCTCTCTGGAACTCCCAGATGAGCAACTAACCTCCCCACTGTGTGCCCTAGGCACACTTCAGATCACTGTTGCCACACTGTATGTTCACAGGCTATTTTCCCGCCTTTTCTCCAAGAGCAGCCCCAATGTCCTCTGGGCTCTATCCCAACCATACCCACTGACCTTTAGAATATCAGGCTTTAAGCCCTGCTAGTTGCAAGAACCCACAAAATTCAGTCACTCTCGCTTTCCAAGACAATTGCTATGGGAGTTTATCTTCTGCATGTGTTCCCTTATGTGTTACTCTGTCTCTTGCCCTTTTCCATGACCACAGCTCCCTTCCCACCATGGCAGCCACAGTCTATTTCTCTCCCAGGCCCAGTCTCCACACTTCCTACCATCTTCAATGTGGCGTCTTCTCTACCTTTAGTTGTGGAGTTTATTCTTCCAGGCTTTAGGTCAATTTCTGGGGTATTTAGGATGCTTTGATAATTATCTAGTTGTGTTCTTGAGATGAGGGAAGCCCAGGGTCTTCCTACTCTGCTGCTATCTTCCAAACTCTCCTGAGGATAAGGTTTAACAGTGGGAAAATCTTATAGATTCCCTATAGTAATATACATACTGCTATTCAGTAAGAACATTTTAAAACTTTTTTCATTTTTAAATAGGCTCCAATAAAGTTTTAAATTAATAAATATAATTACTAATTCTAAAGTACATTTGTCTATTATTCATTTTAAAGATGAATAAAGTCTTTGATAACATCTGTCACATATTTAAGAGAAGGTATTAAACTTATTAAACCAATCAGGAATCTGAAGTGAATAGTTATTACACAAAAACTTATATGTTTTAAATTAAGTCCCCAAATCCTACTGTGTAGTCTATAAAACTCTGGTGAAAGCATTATTTTTCCTCAAATGAGAAACTCCAATAGTCAGAAAGAAAAATTGTTTCATTTTTCTTTCATTTAAAAATCAAGTACTGGACACAGAATTAGACACGGTCCCTGCTTGGTGGGTTTCACAATCTACAATGTTAGTCTGATTTTCTTTCTGCTCCAACTCTATATTAGAGTACAAACTTGATAGGAACTTGTTTACTATGGCTAAGATATACTCTTGTGCACTGCTATACTACCGAAAGAAAGTTCACAGTCTTTGAAAAACCAGGGCCTTGGGCATGCTGGAAGGCCAGGCACAATAACATATACTTGTATCAGATAAAGGAAAGTTCTGTATCAAGAATGGAATTCTAATAATGACTTGTCTTTTTCTAGTTTATTAGTTAAGAAAGCTTGCCACAAATATTTAGAAAGCCAAGTAAACTTCTGAATGTGTGTAAGCTTATAAGTCTAGCATGGTGCCTAGAATATAGGAAGTATCTGTTAAGTAGTGGAGGAAATTTAAAAATGTGTATTTGAAATAAACATTCTATGCCAACAATAATCCTAATATTCAGCCATCGTCTAAAATTATAATCTGATTAAATTATAGAATAAAACTCTAAAAATTATTTTCTGTGATTTATTCACATCCATGTTTTTCAAGTGGTCTCAGAATTCTCTGGCTATCGTGGAGGTTTTTTACACCATTTTCCTGATTTTTTTAAATCGGAAAACTTATTCTTGGCTGTACTTAGGAAACAATATAATACACCAGAAGAAAATGTACTTGTTTTGGGTTGAGATGAGAAATTTCACATGTTAGTTCAAATACTAAGCTAAACAAGTTAGTTAATTCACTCAACAAATATTGTTTAAGTGCGTACTCTGTGGAAGCCATCATTCTGGTGCTGGTAATAGAGCAGTGAACAATTCAGAAATTCCCATTGGACTTATGGATCTATACATTCCAGTAGAAGGCACATGGAGTTGGGGGAGAGGGAAAATGAAGAAAGGTGATAAATAAATTAGTATATAATGCATCAGTTTGCAGACTTGATTTCATTTATTCTCCATGCAATCTTGCAACTTCACGATTTTTTAAATGAGGAAATTGCAAAACGGCGATGTCATTTAACTTGTTCTGAAGCCGTGCTATGGTATGGTAGTAATTTAACCAAAGTCCTTTTGAACAGGGAACCCCTCGCTGCCTCCAGTTGTTTATATTAGGAAAAATAATCAGAAGACAGTTACTAAGCTTATAAACTATAACCAGCTAGGAAGAAAATGGAGGGGGGGGGAATGAGAAAGGACCTCAGATGTAAACCTCTATCTTTGTGTGAGAGCCATGAGAATATGCCTCATGTACTTCCTACAATAAGAAGTGTAACTGACCGAGGGCCCTGGCAGCTGTACTGTGAAATCCACTGTGGCATTTTCACTGAGGTCACAGATCCCATAGGATGCTTCCGGTCAGTGATGGAGCGTACCTGGGATATTAAGTGATGCTCATTCCCGGGAGACAGGGAACTCCTCTGATGGCTGACTTTAGCGTGGAGACTCCCTGAAGCCACTGAAATTTCCTTAGAAAGCATTATTATCAAGGATATTTTCCTTCTTCTCTCCCACTCACATTACAGTCTGAGTACTTTCCAGCCTTAGGTAGTTCCCTCACCATTTTATCTCAAAGAAGTGTTTTCTCTAACTAAACAGTTGCATGTTTCATCCCATCTTGATTTCTACTTCTTGGAAGAAGCAGACAAGTAGTACCGAAATTGATCCGAGCAAATGAGCAGTAACATGGGGATCTGGGAGTGGCTAAACCACTACTGGGCAGGTGAATGGGACAGGTTCAGACACAGTCCACTGGTCATGAGAAAGTAGTCCAGACCACATGTCACCCAACACAGTTACACTAGTGTCCTTTCCCTGGCTTGTATCTGTGGTTGTATGGGAGTTCCCATATTACCAGCTAAAAGAGCAGGCAAAAGTCTGAACTTCATTTGTATGGATTGCCTCAGCATGTGGGTACAAATAAAATATGGGCAGTGGCTACATTACAGCCACATTAAAGGTTTGTCTTGAAAATCAGTGGAGTGGAAAAAAATTTTTTCCCCAATTGCAGAGCTATAGGCAGTATACTTGGCCATCTTTTCTGTGTGCAAAGAGAAGTAACCTTAGGTAAGAATACTTACAAATTTCTGGGCAATGGTCAATAGCCTCACCATTAGAGTTTGGAAGAAAAAGAACAAGAATATCAGAGACAAAGTGGACTGAGTGTAAAAACATATTGATGGTCCTATAGGAGTCGGCACAAGATATGAAGATTTTGCTATTACACATTATCTGCCTGAAACCATCCACTATGGAAAGGGCACTGAATGACCAGGTAGATAAAATGATTCATGCAGTTGACATTAACCAGTCTTCATTATCAGCCACTCTGATTGGCATGATGGCCACTAAGTGAAGTGGCCATAATGGCAGAGATAAAAGCTGCATATGGGTCCAATAACATGAACTCCTACTTACCACAGCCTGATCTAACTACTGCTATCTCAGAATATCCAACTTGCCAACAACAGAGGTCAATACTGAGTTTCTGATATGGCACTATTCCCTGAAGAATTCAGTTGGTTAGCTTACTACATTGCTCCATTTGTACCCTGGTTTGACTGACAAGGATAGGTAGTTATTCTGGGCACAACTTTATCTCTTCTTCCTGCAGAACTTTAGTCAGCACTGCTTTCCAGTGGCTAATAGAACACCTGATCCATAGGCATGGAATCTTATACAGTATAGGATCTAATTTATGGAA
>RCUC01097590.1:0-28858 GCA_003697995.1 Taxidea taxus jeffersonii | reverse complement strand
CTGTTCCCCCCCGCCTCTGCCACGTGCCTGTGGGGAGCCCTGACGATGGAGGCTGCTCCACACGTCCTGTGTGCCTCCTTTCAGGAAGGAGCCTTCCACAGGCCTTCCTGCCCAGCTGCCCCTAGCCTGTCACTGTGTGGGTCTTCTCAAAAGGGCTCTGGGGCAGGGCTTCAGAGCATGTCAGGGTGACGGCCCCTCAGTCAGGAGTCACACTGTAAGTGAGGACAGCTGAGACTGAGGGTTGACGCTGGCACCTCGTATTGAAGGGACAGGATCCTGACAGATGAAGGAACCGATGCTGAGTTCACCCCAGGTTGCACAGTGGGCCAATGTGGGCCAGCCTGACCCCCAATCTGTGCTCATGCTGGAGGGGGGAGCTGACTCTGGGGCAGGGTCCTGAAGGCCCCGGGGGAAGAGCCGAGCTTGCAAGTTTGGATTTGAGCCTGGGCCAGGAGGGAGTGGAAGTTTCCAGCATGGCCTCTGGTTTTTCTCCAGGCCTGTTTTGAAGAATCCCAGCTCTGCTAACTGGAAACCAGGGCTAGTCTTGTCCTCATGTTTCAGGTTCCTGGTCTATAAAATGGGTATAATGTTGATTCCTTCTCTTAGGGTAGCTGTGGAAAGGAAATGAGAAGCATAGGCAGAGGGCCGAGAACTCACCATAAATGTTTTGTCCCTGCACACTCTGTTGGGCTTGTTTCTGTGCCCCCTGCACCCAGCAGGTGTCTGAAGAGGACTCAGAAGTCCTGGGTGCTACTGTTGAGGAAGAGAGATGTTCAAAGCTAATGCATCCTTTTTTTTTTTTTTTTTTAAGATTTTATTTATTTGACAGAGCTCACAAGTAGGCAGAAAGGCAGGCAGAGAGAGAGAGGAAGAAGCAGGCTCCCCGCTGAGCAGAGAGCCTGATGCAGGGCTCGATCCCAGGACCCTGGGATCACGACCTGAGCTGAAATCGAGGCTTTAACCCACCGGGCCACCCAGGCGCCCCAAAGCTAATGCGTCTTAAAGGGTGATCTCCGACCACAGCATTCGCAGCACCTGGGAAGGTGGTAGAAGTGCACATTCTTGGCCCCACTCAAGCCCTTCTGCATCCCAGTTTCTCTGCAGTCTGTTTTCACAAGCTCTCAGGGGATTCTGACAGGCACTCAAGTTTGAGAACCACTGACCTAAGCCTTGGCAGCACCGGGGAAACAGGAGGACTGAATTCTACTTGGGGGGTGTGTGTGTGTGCGCGTGCGTGCATGCGTGTGTGTGTGTGTGTGTGTGTGTGGTGGGACACGGGGATCTTCACCTGCCAGCTCAGGGAAGCCCAGTAGATGCCCAGCAGCTGCCTGAGAGGAACCGGAGCCAGCACTGCAGACAACTCCCCCCCGCCCTCCGCTGCCTCAGTGTCAGCACCGCTGACTTCCTTTCCGGAGCAGGCTCTAAATGTTCTGGTAAACAGAGTCCTGGCCCTGTCACTCCTGAAGAAGACACTGTCCCTGAATGCTATTCTGCCATTGTTCCTTTTCCATTTTCTCCTTTTCCAGCCTGCCCCCAGCTGAGAATCTTCTGGCTTCCTGCCCCCCTGCGGGGCCATTTGGGCCCTCTCCTCAAATTGCCAAAAGGTGCTGCTTGTACAGCATGGGGCTCCTTTTACTTTTCCCACGCATTCCAGGGTTTTTTGTTTGTTTGTTTCAGTTTTTTTACTCTATGAAAATGATGAGTAGTTTTGCCCCCCCTCCCCTCAAAGAGCCAGTTCAACTTAACTGCTTCCCTCTCTCAGGTTCTCACCACTTTTCTCTTGTTCGGTGTCCTACTATTCCAGATATTTCTTACTCTCTCCGGTACCCCATGATTACAGAATCAAATGGTACCCGGCAGCTGTGCTTGGGCTGCCAAGGGGCTGCCTTGGGAGCAGCTGGGATGGCCTGCGGCTCTCCCCCCAACCCCACCTGGGCTGCTGATGGAAGTGGAGGGGTTCCCTCCCTCCCAGAGAGGCAGGGGCCTGAGCAGAGTGGCAGGAGCCCCCCAGGGCCGGCCTCTCTAGGAGCTGGTTACAGCATTTCCTTTGCCACAGAGCTCCAGTTGCCAAGGTAAACATGTTTTGAGATAAAGTGGAAACCCCAAGAGGTGTGTGTGTTTTTTTTTTTTTAATCTTGGAAAAGGAAATCAATAAGACAGTCGCTGTTTTGGGTGAAGCTGTCTTTTCCCTCCAGGCCCAGATACGCACGGGCTGCAAGTAAAAGTCAGAGAGAGTATGAACTCAGGGATCATGGCTGTGGCTGAGGAGACGGGTCACAGAAGCAGAAGGAGGGAATCTAGAGGCATCCTGGCTCCCCTCCCTGCTGGCGTGTGACCTTGGGCTTTTCCCCTGCACCCTCCACAGCGGGTGCCTGCCTGGAAGGGTCATCAGGAGTGAGTAGACCAACAGATGTAAAGCCTTTGGCCTGGTGCCTGTCTGCCTCGTGGAAAATGGTGGCTGTGATTTTTATTAGCCATTTCTAGGAGTCAACTGGCCCTCCTGTGGCCCGTGTTTCCGAAGGCGCCTGACACATCTAACTCACCAGCAATTCCCCTGATGTGCCTTCAAAATATATTCTGAATCAGACTCCTTTAAGCGCCCCTGCTGTTCCCCCTGTGGTCCAGGCCTTTTGCCCTCACCTGCCAGGTCTCCAGGCCTCCATGGTGGCCCTCTGGATGGCTCATTCTTAGGTCATAACCAGAGGGTTCCTTTTAAAACATAAAGCAGATCACGTGAGTTCCTTGCTTAAATTCCTCCGCTGGTTTGGGATAAAATCCAAGGACCTGCAGGCCCCAGAACATTGTGGCCCATGACTTCCTTACTGACCTCACCTCCTGGTGCCCATGGCCTCACCCACCTATTCCCGCCCCCTGTTCCTCCCCTGCCAGGCTTGCCGCCATGTCAAGGCTTTGCACCTGCTCTTGCTGGGCCCGGGATGGTGTGCTCTCCCACTCATGTCTCAATGGCTCACTCTGTGCTTCCTTCAGGTCTGCGTTCAGATAGCATCTAAGAGAAGCGGAAGTGGCCTCTCTGTTCCCAACTCAGTTAATCGGTACCCCAGATTATTTGTTCATCGTGTGCTGTAGGCCTCTGCAGCAGGAGCACCAATCCCAAGAAGTTACTTCTTCGTCTTCATGACCCCATTATATTCCCAGCCCTGGCACCTGATGGCTCCACGAGTGTTAATGGTATAACTGAATGAGTGAATTGGTAAATTAGCAGAGGTGTCCAGAGAGATTAAGGGCTTCTATCCCACCACTAGGGGCTTTTCAGTTCCCTTGATGACTCTAGCTTACCGTCTTGAAAGGATGCCCAGGGATGTCTGGGTGGTTCAGTTAAGTGTCCGACTCTTGATTTTGGCTCAGGTCCTGATCTCATGGTTATGAGATGGAGCCTCATGTCAGGGTCTCTCCCTCTCTCTCTGCCCCTCCCCACCACGCTTGCATGTGTGGGTGCTTGCTGTCTCTCAAAAAAACCAAAAAAGCTACTTGATACAACCTTCCAATGTGTTAAATCTTCTATAAAGGACCTTCAGACACAACTGATACCTGTTAAATATTTAGATAGCTCCACTTTTAAGAAAGAAAACAATGCAGTGGGACTTGGAAGTTAAGAAGGGTGTGCCTCTCATGGGCATAGCTGAGGTGGCCCTCCTGCCTGTGAAACTGTGGGCCATTGGCTGAATGTGTGCTGACTCCAGTATAGATCTGAAGGGCAAGGGAAATGGTGTCTGCACAGAAGTGTTGTGAGGATGAGATGAGATGAAGCCCAGTGTGTGGTCTGCAGGCAAGGTGTGCTCAATCCACATTAGCCTGCATCACCCTTACCGCTCCGTGGCAGCAGCTGGTCAGGCGGCAGGCTGGGAGGGTAGGCAGTGGGAGGAAGGACATGATTCTGCTGACTCTGGGCCTAACACTGGCCCACACAGCCCTTGTGGCCTCCTTAGGTTTCCCAACACAAGCAGGGAGGGGTACCACTGACGTAGCCTCTATGTCCTACCAGCGTGTTTTTGATTAAGAACAGGCATACTGGGAGCACGTGTAACCTCTCTGCATGACTTGATGCTGGTATTCTCTGGAATACCAGAGAATTCATTCCATATCTGGCACTGTTTCCATCTCCCTCTGGCTTCCAAAGCCCATGGATGTGTCTACGCCCAGGACTTGAATGTCACCTCTGCCTTTGGGGGAGGGGGAGAAGATGCAGGTTGGGGGTGGGCTGGTGGCTGCAGAGGAGAAACTGAGCCTCCTATCCCAACTCCACACTGCAAGCAGGGGTCCCACCTGGAGGGCTTGGCTCCCTGTGCTGGTCTGGGGCTGTACTGCCCCTCTTGGAGAAAGGTTTGCCTTCTGAAATGTGCAGTGAAATCCGGAACTGCCATCTGGGCAGGTATCCCCAGCCCAACCTGGTTTTTCTGCTTATCATCTTCTGAGCATAAATTCCTTCATTACTTCAGCTGAGGGAAAACAAGTCTTGACTCTTGAGACAATTCTAGTGGGGCTAAGGCCTCCTTGGTTCATTTTTGCTGACCTATTACGTTCTAGAATAAGTGCAGTTTATTAAGTAGGACAGAGGTTCAGGAGTTAGACGTGGAGACTAATGAAGGAGAACGACGCCAAGGATTTATTCTCCATCTGTGCTCAGCCCAAATTTGGGCTCCGAAGAAGAAAACTGATGAGGAATTCCTATACATCATTGAAGTCTCCAGGGGATTACCACGAGATTACATAATACAGTTGTGGCTGACTCAGAGGCCAGAAAAAGTATACTCAGAGCTCACAAGAAAGCAGCAGACAAGAGAAGACCATTTTGCACAAGACTGAGTGAGTCCAGGGAAAGCCTACACCTGACCAACCAAGCAAATGATTCCAAACACCTCCTGTGCCCTGAGAAAGCCAGGAGCATGCTGGGAAATTAGTCATTGCGTGACGTCAGATCAGGAGAAGGCCTTTTAATCCCAAGTTAGAGGCCAGCTGGTGAAACACTTAGAAAAATATGGGTCGATCACCAGTGGTCCTTGGGGAAGGGAACAAGGTCTCCTGGCAGGAACCGGACAGGTGCCCGTCTCCCATCCCGGCCAGGCCAGCAGCTGAGAGGTGCCGCTCTTTCCTGTAAGCAGATGATTGTCATCTGCGCAATTCCAGTGGCTGGGTTAGGAAGTAAGAAGCTCAGGCGCGCTGGGAAATGTCTTTAATGAAACGAGAATTAGCCGGAGAGTTAGAAGCAGGGGGTCATTGCCAAGAGGCATTGCACTGAAGCCTCGATTAAACTTTCCATTGGATTATCTGATGATAAGTAGTGTGCCTTTGGGATTTTCTTGTCTTTGATAGATGGCACGCGTTCAGAATTTAAAGCAGCATGGGCCATAACATAACACAGCGCTGGAAATAATGAGGCACGCCATCCTAGATACAAGGCACTTGAATTACCCCGATGGAAGTATTTATCTTAAAGACTGCTTTGGATTAGTTCCCCCCTAGGACGTGCGGGCTCTCCATCTGCGCTCTGATGGAAAGGGTTTCCAACTTTGAAATTCCTTTCGGTGCCAACAGAATTCTCGGTGCTGGGAGGAAAGAGTGGCTGCCTTCCAGGGCTTACCTTGCCATGATGATTCCTTCCTCCTCCTCCCTGCTCATGGTCCTTGTCCCCTAGCTCAGAGTGGTGGTCCCCGAACTGGGTCTCCAGGCAGAGTCGAAACACCCATGTCTGGCATTGTTTGGTATAAGCAAGGGGCCTCGATTCTCCTGCTAAGATGTGTTTTGTGTGCACAAGTGTGTCTGTATTTTTTTTTTTTAAGATTTTATTTATTTATTTGATAGACAGAAATCACAAGTAGGCAGAGAGTTCAGAGAGAGAGGAGGAAGCAGGCTGTCCGCAGAGCAGAGAGCCCGACGCGGGGCTCGATCCCACGACCCTGGGATCATGACCTGAGCCGAAGGCAGCGGCATTAACCCACTGAGCCACCCAGGTGCCCCCGTGTGTCTGTATTTTTAAATCTACTTTTGTAATTAATCTTTGTTCCTAGTGTTCCTGTTACTCACGAGGTACCTTCATTTAAACAAGAAAACCTTCTGTTAAAAACCCAATACTTGCTAAGCTTTTGCTGAATTGCTGGACCCGATGGAAATGTTCGGTAGCAGTCTCTGGTGTGCCACCCCAGTGGCCGGCCTGAGATGGACATTACGAAGAGGACTCTGGACAATCAGACCCTCTATCTTTCTGGAGCTTTTTGGCTAGCATGCTGTTCCTATTTGAACCAGTTTCCTCCACACCTCTGTCTGCTCTTGAGCCATTGCTGGCCTTAGTACCTGTCCTTACCACCACCCCAGCCCCGTCCCACCCCTTACGGGTTTGGAAGTCACTTACACACATCCCTGGCATAAACTATTTCTCCTTGAACTCTAACCGTAGCTGGAGAGAGTTATGTTACACCCTAGGATCTGCTACCATTTCGCCCACCATCAGCCCTGGGCGCTCATCTGACGGGCTCTGTAGAAGGTGGAGATCCCTCCGAGGACATCAGAAGGCAGCCACCAGCCAGGCCAGGCAGCCTTGGCCCACCGTGAGTGTCCTTACTAATGTTTCTGCTCCTCTTCAGACCATCCCGAGGGTTCTCTCTGTTGATTCTCTGTGGTTCTCCTTAAAGGCCTCACTTTGGTTATGCTCTCACAGGCTTGACCAGAAAGCTTCCAAAACTTCACAGATGATTGGAGATCAGAGCAGAGTGAGTTGAAGCCCTTGCCATCGGCCAATGGGCCTGCCAGCCCTCGTGCCTTCGTCCAGTGAGGGGGGCCCATGCAGCCATGGTCCCCCTGTGTCAGTTCCTTCAGGTGACTGCTAGTGGCAGTCTCATGCTGGCTGGGCAGCCACTGTGAGCCTGTTGTCTTAGCCCTGCGGGTACCCGCTCATTGCATTACCTCCTCGAGATGCTTTTCCTCATGTTCCCTGACTGCTCTGCAGTGGAAAGCCTTTGCATTTGCTCAGGTGGACAGAGTTTTGTGCTGGTTCTCCAGGCTCTGCTGCTGGGGTCGGGGGTCAGCAGCTTCCATGGCACAGGTGTCCTTTGGGGGGCTGCCTCTGGGACATCATGTGGTTCTGTATGGTCAGCGTGGAGTGGACTATTTGAACCATTGGCCAGGAGATTGGGGTCTATTCGGTGTAGTGGGGCCAGCCTTGCTGTGGTTCTCAATCCAGGGACATGTATAATCAGTGTCCCACTAAAAAGGTGGGACGGTATCATAAAGAGGGGAAGCCACCAGGCCGAGAGTGAATCATGTATCAGCAGAGACTTGTCAGGACTCGCGCTCTAGGTCAGAGGAGTGGGATGGCATTTAAGACTGTGCACCTGGAAAGCTGGGCCCACATTCGCCAACACTGGGAACGTGCACGGAGAGGCACTTAGGAGGAGGGGGGTGTTTTGATAGCCATTATTTGTGGAATTAATGGTGAACTGTGGAGTTGGGGTCTTTGGGGCTAATCCGCAGTAGCTGTCTTCCCCTCCCGCGCTTGGAGCCAGTGGCCATCACAGCTCCTACTGATGAAGCGACTGGGGAAGGAGCCCTGAATGTCACTGAATGTTTCACCCCAAAATTACTAAGCTTCTTCCTCTGCAGCTCTTGCAGGGGAGGAGAGGCAGTGCTATGGGTGATGAGCCCACCTCTGGGTCCTGTCCTCCTTAGGCAGGAAGGCAAGTCAGAAAGGCTAGTGAGCATGCGAACTCCTGCCTCCAGGCCTCCAGGCCTCCAGCCACACACTTACTAAGTAGAATCTCACTGCAGCTGAGGTCTGTCCACATGGAAACATGAAGGCTGGAGCATCAGGGTCCTACAAGAACACTCTGAACATGGCAGTCAAAGGTCCACGCCCTGCCTGCCATATGTGTTCAATGGTTTCTTGCTTCTTACACCAAGACCTCTGCTTCAGCTGACCCAGTGTCCTGGACCTTGCCTTCCTGCAGAAAGTACCCTATACACTACCACCCTTGAGCCTTCCTTTTCCCTTGGGGCCAGTCCATCTTTCGAGGGCTAGTTTGTTCATTCTCTAATTAACCAACTGTGACTTCAGTAGTGTTCATTAGCATGAGCTACATGTCAGGCTTCGAGTGCACAGCCACGGTTATAGTGGTGCAAACCAGGGAAGATTCCTGGGTCAGGAACACTTACATTCTGATTGAGGAGACAGACATAAAAGAAATTGTCATACAAATAAGTATGCACTATAAACTCTGCTAAGGTTGGTGAAACCAAAGGGCAGGGTGTTAGAGAGTGTTACTTATAGGAAATTTCTGAGAGACTCACATGAGGGCTGAGACCTGAAATGTGAGGAATCTGCCATGTAAAGGTTTTGGAAAAGGATGTTCTAGATGAGAGATGGCCCCTTCAGAAGGCTCTGAGGCACAAAAATGCTTGTTGCACTTGAGGAACAAAAAGGAGCCAAATGGTGACAAATAAGGCCAAGAGGGAGGTGAGAGGCCATACCACATGAGGCCTTGTAGGTGCTTATTGGGGGTTGTAGATTTTACCCAGTGTGGTGATTTATCATTAAAGAGCCTCAGGCAGAATGACGTGACCTGATTTACTTTTAAGGGGTCAGGAGTAGGGTGGTGGTCACAAGAAAGCTGTTGTTCTAAGATGAATAGCCAGTGTAGAAGGTACTGCTAGCTCCGTTTTTAACAGCCACACCACCTCACCCACCTCCCATGCCTGTGTGCCCACCCTCAGGTGATAAAACCAGTCATGGCAGCCCAGATAATCACTCATGGACTCCCATACAGCAGTGGTCTTATGACCATGTTTGGCCTAAGGGAAACCTATGGGAGGACCTGCTGGGAGCTTCAGGGGAAGAGTTTCTTCCCTAAGAAGCTGCTATGTCAGGGTAGTGCCTGGAGCTGCAACAGGCTTCTTGGGGCCACAAGGGAAAGACCAACAGACTTGTCCATCCAGAACTACGCCTCCACCAGCTAGCTAACTGACCGGGAATCTCCCACCTCTAGACCTCTGTTTCGTGCAGTGGTTGTTACCTCTATGATTGAACCACAGTTGGCCAAGTTGTCTGTTTGCATCCTAATCCATACGTCAGGGGAGATGAAGGAAAGACTGGATCTGATACGGCCAAATGGATATGAGTCAGTAATTAATTGGAGATGAATTGGTAAGCATTTCTGCCATGATGGAGGATAGATAGTAGGTGGGTAATGAAGGATGTCCATCTTGTTCACTCACCAGCACCCAGTTCAGCAGCCAGCATGGTAGACCGTCGTTACTTGGGTCAAGTTGAAACAGCTGTGATTTGGTGCTGGCTCTGGAGCCTGAGGTTCAGTTTTAGACCATGAGGAATCCAGGTGGAAATGTCCAAGAGTCACACGATGTGGTTCTGGGTTTTCAAAGAGTGGTCTGGCTGAGATGGCAGGTGGGGCTCATCAATGTTCAACATAACTGGAGCCTTGGAAAGGGGTGAGGTCACCTGGGGGGCCAGGGGGGTAAGGAGATGGCCAGGCATAAACACCTTGTCCTCTTTTTTTTTTTTTAAGATTTTATTTATTTATTTCATAGAGAGAGAGCACGAGCACGGGCAGACAGAGAGGCAGGCAGAGGCAGAGGGAGAAGCAGGCTCCCTGCCAAGCAAGGAGCCCGATGTGGGACTCGATCCCAGGACGCTGGGATCATGACCTGAGCCGAAGGCAGCTGCTTAACCAACTGAGACACCCAGGCATCCCCACCTTGTCCTCTTCTGATCAGCCCTCCCGATATCTTTTTTATTCATTAAATGACAGACAATGTCTATTTGTCACTTAATTGCATCAAAGCACATAGACTGAACCAAGTGAAATTGTCATTTTTTTATGTCGACACCATTGACTCTCAGCAATTTTGAGTGGTTCAGCCTCATATTTCTTGGTAACCAGTAAGTACCGGGTAGATCAAACCGACTGATATACTGTGGCTTTATTTCCTATTTAAATTTACTCCTGTTACTCCCCTGCATGAAACTTGCCCCTGGTTTCCTCCACACCCACAGGATGAAATCCCAGCTGAGATGCGTTCTCTAAGGCCTTTTATTGTCCACCCCTTCATCTGTCTCTCCAGACTCATCTTTTGCCAGAAGCCTCCTGCACTTGACTTTCCAGATCACACCCCAGATTTGCAAACGTGGTGATGGGATCACAAGATTTCTTCAGGGTCGTATTTCCTTTGAGCATCTTCTCTTTCTGGTACATTGCTTCATGCCACAAGTTCAGCGGCGCTGAAATTTTTCGCTTCACTCAATGGTCTAACTGTGGATGGTACCAGTTTGTTCTACCCTGGGTCTTATGGCCCCTTAAACTCCACCCATTTCCATTTTCATGTTTCTGGGTTATAGGCCAGAAGGGCCCTGCCCCCTTCCACCCTTGGCTGATTCCTGCTTGTCTTTGGAGACCTAGGACCCCCCTGTCTTCCTCTGTCTTTGAATACCCCCACGGGCTGACCCGGCTCCCCTTCCTGCCCTCCAAGTGTAGCCATCAGGTTGGGGGGGCTCATGTAGATCCCCTCTGTCTCCTCTTGGGTCCTCGTTTGGGCTGTGCCCTGGCACTTGATGGTTTTCATGAAACCAAATGCCCTTCCTGCCCTGATGGAGAAATATTTCTTTATATGCCTCTCCAAGCTTAAGAAAGGGGTGTTTTTAGGTCCCCGTGTGAAATTTTTGTTCCTCAGAAGGCTTTTGCTAAGATGGTTACTTTTTCAACAGTGGGGCAGTAGTGACTGCCTGTTTTGCTGCAAATGGAAGAAAATTTATTTCTTGTAGCACTCAGGCTACAGAGGACGCGTTCCTCAGGCTGTGAGGTTGGTGGTGGATTTGCCTCGCAAGGTTGACAGGGTTCCAGTGAGGCCACCCTGTAGACCCCCGCCCCACCTCGGGCCCAGTGATCCTGGGTGCTCCTGGGGCTGGTCAGAGCTCTCTCCGTGCAGCTTGTGGGATTCTTGAGGTTGCCTGCCCAGTGCTACAGCTTCCTTTGCTGTTCTGACCCCCCAAAACCTCTGGGTGGCCCCATCAGGGACAAAGAACAGAACTGTCCAGAGCCTGGGGCTGCACCTTGGGGCTCACTCTGGAGCTGAGGGGAGGTCCTCTCCCTGGGAAGTCAGCGCCTGAGGTGGCCTATGCCTGACAAAGAGCTTTTTGTGTCCCTCTATGGCTGCCTCAGAAATGCAAGCCTCAGGGAAAGTGAAGGCAGATCAGAGGGGATGCTGGGAAAACAGTGCCCTTTCTCAGCCTTTGCACTTGGGCGTGAAGAACTGGGACATCATAAGAAAGGACAATTTTTTGCCCCTTCACAATGGCAAGCATTTTCTCTTTCAAATCCTTTTGAGTTCCCTCCTTGGAAAGCGTGCTGACTGAGTAACTTCTAGCAACCATGTCTGGGTATCTCAGGCAGTTCTCTTTACCCTGGGCTATCAACATCTGGCTGCAGAGGAAGGAATTGCCCGCGAAAACCTCCTCTTGGGTAGCAGCCCCTCTCAGGTGCATGTGTTCCCCACCCCCCACCCCCAGCCATGCCCCCCCGACTTGGACACTCGCAGTTGACATGCCTATGCTGAGTAGCACCAAAAGACTGTGGCCAGTGTAGACATCCCAGCACATGTGAGTCACTGGGATAGAAATCATTGTAATTCTTGTGGGTCTCCTCATTTGGGGCTGGGTGCTTTGCCCTGTTCCCGACCTCGTGGGAAGGCAGGGTCCAGCTGTTGGCCCCGCGAGAGCTGCTCGGGGCCAGCACAGCTGGACTACATATGAAATGTGGTCATACAAGCCCATGCAGAAACAGCAAACTCATTACCTAGGGGTTGCATCTGCCCCCTTAGTAGTTTTCTAATACTTACCAGCCCCCCAAAACCCCCAAAACAAACCAAAAAACAATTTAAAAAAACAACAACAATGGTGCTTTTTTCTCTTCCCTGTTTGTCTGGCTTTTCTTGATGGATCTGGCAACTCCAGGCACACGTTCCTGAATGGTTACTATCTGCTGGAATGGAGCAGGGGCTGCCCACTTTAGATGGTTTCTGGTGTGCCGCAGTCCCCAATGGGACGTCTTGTCTCTCTGCTCTCATGCTCATTGGTGAATGGCAGGTGCTGCGCATTTGCAAATGTATGCTTTTGCTTTCCCCGTGGTGCTGTCATTAAGAGGAAACTAAAATGTCCCTTTACTGATAACTTCATAAAAAGTGGGAAAATGAACAATAGGATAAGGAAGGCTGAGTGTTTCGAGGGGAAAAAAGTGTGAAGGGAAAAAAAGTGTGAAAGAGTATTTTTTTTTTGGTGGGGGTGGGGATAGGATTAAATCACAGAAAAATGCCCTTTCTAATCAAAATCCCAGAACTGTGTGTTTGTGCCAAAAGAACACAGTTCACAAGGCCATAATAAGGGAGCCTATTTCATCTGCAGGATACTGCATGGTCTTCCCTGGCATTTGAGTTTGTGGCTCTTGTCCTAGAAGGACCGTTTCTCAGTGGCAGCCATATTGACCTCCCAGACAGAGTGGTTTTCTGAGCGCACAGGGCTGTCTGACGTGCTTGAGAGTGTTCAGCCTCCATGGCCCCTGCCCACAAGTGACCCCTCAGTCATTATAATATTTCCAAAATTCAGTGTTTCCACATATTCTCCAGGTGGTGGAGGAGCATTGCCTTCCAGGGCTTGCCCCGCTGTGAGGGGCCAAGTGTGAACAGTGGAGCCCTGGGATGGCCATGGGCAAGAGTGGATGACCCCAAGCCCGTGAGTTCGGTGTGGGGAGTTCTCGAAGGCTGCCCAGGTGTGCGAGTCACCCAAGCGCTGCGCGCTCCTGGCTGAGTGCTGAGGCCCGTCAGATCTGCCTCCTCCGACAGCTGGTCTACCAGGCTCTGCAGAAGATCTGGCAGAACAAAGCCACATTGTTCTGATCACACATTTCTGTTCAAACGTGCCATGATCCCTTTGATCCCAGAGGGCTGGCAGGAGCAAGCATCTGGCTTGTCTGCCAGTGTGGTAGTAGGAGTGCGCCAAAGCCAGATGGATGGCCAGATGTAAGGCAGAGAACTGTCTGCCCAAAATAGCACCAACCCTGGGTGACCTGACCCTTCGCTTCTTCCCAGCATCTATCTTAGTGCTTCTCAGTGCATTGTTCCATGTGGATTAGTCTATAAGAGCCACAAGGAGATGGTGGCAGTGGAAATGGACGGGTTGACTGCAGGGGTCATGGATAACGCTCATAAGGCTGAGACACGACTTAGTTGACCAGGAAAGTTTGGGCCACATGCTAACCCACTTGGCTGACGAGGTCACAGATTGTAAGGGTCTGGACTGACCCCATTGCAACGGGGAAAAGGGCATCTCCAAGGCCCTCAAGGTGGTTCCTGCGTGGTGCTTCTTGGAAACCCCAAGCCACTATTGGCTGTGTGCCAGCTTGAGGGCAGAAGGAGTCTCCAGGTCTGACCAGCCCTGAATACAAACAGAAGTAGACAGTGGGGCCTTATTTCAGGCCCTGTTAATAGCACCTTTAGTCCTTGGAAGTAGATCGGCTTCTGGACAGTTTCACACCAGCTCTCAGGCCAGCCCACAAACCTACACAGAGACACTCTTTTCCCACCTCTTTTAGAAACAACATTCTAGAAGGATTTCTGATCCCCTGAGAGTGATGTGGGTCTTTGGCAAATAGTCACGATTGACCCAATACCTGACAGGTTGTAGAACAAGTGAGAATATATGTATATGTGTATATATATAAGATTTTATTTATTTATTTGATAGAGATCACAAGTAGGCAGAGAGGCAGGCAGAGAGAGAGGAGGAAGCAGGCTGTACGCAGAGTGGAGAGCCCGATGTGGGGCTCGATCCCACGAGCCAGGGATCAAGACCCGAGCCGAAGGCAGCGAGCAGCTTTAACCCACTGAGCCACCCAGGTGCCCCAAGAATATATTTAAAGAGGAGAGCTGTAAGTACACACTGGGATGTCTTTTATCTCAGGGGAATTCTTCTGGTTCCTTGAAAGGATAAGAAAGGCACAATAAAATGTTTATAATGTATTATTTTAATTTAGAAGATTTGTACACATCTTGTAGGCCGCTGCTGAAAAACAGCACAGAGATTTGCCTTGCCCATCAAACTGGCAGTGTTAAATTGGAAATCAAGAAGCATATCCTCAGTTGCTCAAGAAATTCAACATGGAGGTCCTATATTAATTCATAAACACCAAGGGTGGAAACTCCCCAAATGTTACACAAATTGAGGTATATCCACACAATGGAGAATATTATTCAGCGAGACAAAGTATGAACACAGGCTCCAGCAGAGAGGAATCTTGCAAATGTCATGCAGCATGAAAGAAGTGGGCATATAAGGTCATATGCTGTATAATTTCCATTTAGAGGAAATGTCAGAAATAGGGAAATCAGAGACTGTAAGTAGATTAGTGGTTGCCTCAGGCTGGGGGAACAAGGAGTGGGGAGTGACTTCTACTGAGTACAGTTTCTTTTCAGGGAGATGAAAATGTTCTCAAGTTAGATCATGGTGATGTTATACAACTGTGTGAAGATACCAAAACCCACAGAATGACACACTTCAAGAGATGAATTTTATGGTACATAATTGAATCTCAGGTAAAAGGCTAGAGAAAGCAAATAGGAGAAAATGATCCTACCCATTAATTCTCATGGAAGGAGTAGGGCTGATCATATGACTGTTCTTTCAACTTTTCTGTGTTGGAAGATTTCACAATGAATAGTTCAGGAGAAAACAAAGGCAAGAGGTACCCACATTTGAGATGGATTTATTTGAGGTGAAAAAAAAAAGACATGGTAGGAATTGGTTGACCCTCAAGCTACTGAATGCTTCCCATTTTCCTTGGGGTTAGTTTGACCCTGGTTGAGGAGTCTTCTCCTCAAGAGAAGACTCTCCTTGAGAGACACATCTGTTGCCCCTTATGAAGTCTCCTGACACTGATACATGTCTGTTCATTATGAAGAATGTTCAAGGTCTTATTTTCTGTTCATCAGGTTAGTACTCCCAGTTAAATAAGTGAATGAATGGATAGATTGGTGATAAGACTGTACACATCAGAAATTATGGCAAGAATAGGTTATGAACCTAGGCCATAAGGGCGAACACATGGGTCTAGGTCCCTCCTCTGCAAGATGGAAATAATCATTGTCCCTAACACAGAAAATTGTTGTGGGGCATTCATGTGGAAACTGCTTATCATAAGTTCTGGCACACATTATTTAAGTTGTTGTGTACTGATGTTCAGTGGAAGGTAGATAGTGGGGGAGGGAGATGGGGAATTAGAGGAATTAGCCGAATGGTCTAGATCTTGCATGAAAGGGACATTTGTAGCTTCGGAACACTTCTGGGTCTTTAGTGCCTCAAAATTAGATGAAGGGACCCTTTCCTTCCACCTGGAACAGTCAGAATTCTTTTTCCTTTGGCCATCTCCTGAGTGTAAAGCTGCCATGATTTCTCCCTGGTTTCTCTCCTTACCTGCCTACCCCAACCCACTTGAGGATGATGACTGAGCCCACGTGAAGGATTTAAACTCAGGGCTTCTGGGCATGCTGGCCACCAGGTTATTTCTGTCTGCCATCAAAACCCTGGGTTTGAAATGGAAAAAGCCTTATCTAAGGAGAATGAAGTTGCCTCCTCATATAGGGACAGGGTTATGAGTGGTTTTTATTATCCTGTTCCAAGTTCTTCATTGTTTTTGAGACCACTTACTCTGTTACATATTATTTTAATTAGGAAAAAAGATTAAAAAGAAACATTTTAAGTGCAAGATAACATTTTTAAAACAGCTTTATTGAAATATGATTCACATACCATAAAGTTCACCTGTCTAAAATGTATCTATATACTTCAGTGTTCCTTAGTATACTTATAGAGTTGTATAACCATGACTATAGTTTAATATTTTTTAATTTTAAGACTTTATTTTTTTTGAGAGACAGAGTGTGAACGGGGGCAGGGGTAGAGGGAGAGGGAGAGAATCCTAAGTAGAACCTGCAGTGAGCAGAGCCTGATGCAAGGGCCTGATCCCACAACAGCAAGATCATGATCTAAGCTGAAATCAAGAGTCGGATGCCTAACCGACTAAGCCACCCAGGCGCCCTGACCATAATTTAATTTTAAGACATTTCTATCACTGTAGAGAGAAATGGACCCATTGGAAGAAGGCCATATTCCTTCCTCACCCCTACTCCCCTCCAAGCTCTAGCCAATGACAAATTTACTTTCTGTCTCTCTAGACTCACCTATTCTGGACATTCCATCTAAATGGAATCCTATACTTTGTGACCTCCTCTGCCTGGCTTCTTCACTTAGCCCAATATTTTCAGGGTTCCTCCATATTTTAGCATGTGTCAGTCCTTCGTTCTTCTCATTGCTCAGGAATATCCCATTCCTTGGATGTACTACATTTTGTTTATCCATCCTCAGGAGATGGGTGTTAGGGTTATTTCTATTTTCTGGCTGTTATGAATAATACTTCTACGAACATTTATGTATGAGTGTTTATGTGGATGGCTTTTCAGGTCTCCTGGGCATTTAACTGGGAGAGGCATTACAAAGTCATGAGATAACTCTATGTCAGACTGTTTCCCCAAGTGTCTGGCCATTTTACATAGCTATAGCTACCAGCACCGTCCGAAGGTTTCGAATTTCTCCACCTCTTTGCCAACACCTGTCTTTTGAATGACAGTCATTTGGGTGGAGGTAAGGTAGCATCTTCTTGTGGTTTTGAATTGCATTTCCTTGATCACTAATATGATCAACTCTTCACACCCTCGTGTCTACATGTAGGTCTGATTTGAAAAAATGTCTGTTTAGCATCTTTGCTCCTTTTTGAATTATTTTTCCTCTTTTTTATTGAGTTGTCACCATTCTTTATATATTCTAGATACAACTCCTTTTTTAGGTGGGTAATTTGCAAGTATTTTCTCCAAGAGTGGGGTGTTGCCCTTTTCACCTTAGTGATGGTACACATTGGATCATGGAAGCTTTTCAATTTAGGTGAAGGCCAGCTTACCAGTCTTCTCTCATCACTTGTACGTCCTGGTGTCAAAGTTACAAAATCATTACCTAACCTTATGTCACCAAGATTTACTTCTAAGTTTTCTTCTCAAAGTTTTATCATTAGCTCTTATATTTAGGTCTACAGTCCACTCAGAGTTAGTTTTTGTTTATGACACAAGGTGGGGTGTAAATTCATTTTCTTACGTGTGGAACTCCACTTGGCATACCACCATTTATTGAAAAGACTGTTCTTGTCTCTGCTGAACTGTCTTGGCCTGAACCCCAACTTGGTGGGAAAACCCAGACAGATCTTTTCTCCAGTGGGATACAAGACATCCTACTTCTTTGTCTCCTCTCAGAAACATGCTTCTGAACTATAAGACACCCCTGCAGGCCAAGTCACTGTTGTTCAGTTAAGAGTTAATATCAACTCTTTCTCTTGAAAATAGCATTTCCTGCCTTAGGAACCTAATTTTATTAATTTTTAGGATTGTATTTGATCAGATACCTGGGAAGCCTATGGCAAGGTGACCTCAGGGAGGTCATGACGTTTGCAAGGAGTACATTCATTATGCATTGCATATTTGATCTTAGTAAATATATTTATTCAAGTTTTAGAAATTCACCTATTCTTGAACCCGAGAATGTTTTATAAAGGGTTCTGTTTTCCTCTGAAGCACGGGGAAGTTATCCAGGATGCTTGATCCACCAGGACATAGACATTTGGCTTGTGGAGACATCTGGATGAAGCATCCCGGTAGCTTGGCAGTGCCTGTGTCTGAGCAGGTAGAAGCGTCTCCAAAGGGAGTACTTTGAGTCTCCTACTTGAATTAGTCCAAAAGCCAAGTTGAAGTTGGGTCTGCTGGGGGAGTCCAGACCAAGAGAGAGGATATGCAGCATGGTTCCAGACCCATCATAGCTCTTCCTACCAGGCTACATCCTTGTCTCCAGAGCAGCTAGAAAGAGTGGCCCCGAGTCCACTGATGATGGTGCTTTGCAAGCCCTCAGCTGGTTACTCTCCTGTCTTCAGCTTCCCAAATATCATGTTGATAAAAGCACTTAAAAGCTTGGCACATCTTTACACTGACAACTAAAGCTTATAATTGAGAGATTGTTAGATGCTTCTTGGCACAGAAGTTTTGCTTGATAAATACTTTTCATTAAACCTTTTTTTTTTGGACTTGGTCAAAAATAATTGTTGGATAAATACATGTTCAGTGTTTACTATGGGAAAGGTGCTTTACTCTCATTATTTCATTTAATCCTCAAACCATTAGACTCATCTTACAGACAGGGAAGAATGCTCGAGAGATTAAGTAATTGCTGTAATCATCCAGGTGTTAAGTGGCAGAATGGGATTCAGACACAGGCCCGAGTCCAGAGCTGCCGTGCTCCAGCCCCTCAGAATCAGCTGCCCCAAAGAGAAGTCTACCCATGGTTTATATCCCTAAGATTGGCCAAGGTTATGTTGGAAACCATGGCTTCCAAGTCAGCCCTGCTAACTAAGCACAATCCTGGTTTTCTTAGAGTCAGGCAGTATCCTAATTGTATAGTAATAGCTTTGAGGTTGAGAACAATCTTCAGAGAAATCGGGTCTCCTGTGGGGCTCATTGGCCAGCGGCATACATGTCTTTGAGTAGGAGAATGAAAATGCACTTAGAAGCCTTTTCCAAGGAGGTTCATCTGCCCTTAGCTGTAGAGCAGGCCGGGGGCCTTTGGAATCATCCTGGAGAGGGATTCTCTGCTGTTTTGGTCACTCATGCCAGCCAGGTCGGTCAGAGACTTTGCTGGCTATCTGCTAGAGGGACAGCTGGTCCCCCAAGGGCAGTGATGGCCAGTGTGGGTGTTGCAGATGCCATCAAAGCCTCTGATGGCTGTGTAAAGACTCCAGAGTTATCTGTGGAGTTATCTGTGCTGGATAAGCTCAGGTGATAAAGGAGGAGAGTCAGTCATAATCTGAAATCAAGGCTGGAAGGGATATTCCCACTGCCATGGCCAAGGGACACTCACAGGGCTGGAGCGATAAAAGGAAAGCCAGGTATTTGGGCCTGAATCACTTTGGTAGATGTTCCAGACAAGATCCAGACAAGAAATCTAAAAAGGAATCAAGAAAGATTATCACTTCATCTTATGAACAGCAGGTCCTCCATCAACATCTTGCTTTGCTTTGGGAAATTTGTCCTACCACCTTCTGGTTTGATTCCTGCATTCACGCATCCCACCTGATTTATGATTGCCTCTGCATTCCAAACCAGCCATGGGGGCTGTCTTTGGCTGTACCCAGAGCCTGCCTAGCATAGGATGGGGTCACAAATTTTCAGTTTGCCTTCTTGGGTTATTTTGTTTTTGAATGGAAGATCTTCTCCTGAGAGGATTGGGAGTAATTCTTATTTCATGATACCAAACTGAGGTTCAAAATATCAGTGGACAATAGAATGGAAAGGGGGGCAGTTTTATTCCCCAAGAGACAGTTATTTTTGTGGGAGAGGAATGAACGTACATTGGGACAATTTCATAGCAAACCTCCACTTCTCCATGATGTCATTGTTCCATTAGTAATAATGTGAGCCCATCCCCAGGGAAGTCTGTGGCATATTTAGAGTTGGGGTGACCAGTTAAGGGAGCTAATACAGGAGGCCTGAAGAAGTGATTTCAGTGTCCTATGTGGGTGGCAGGCCAGGCAGATGAACCCAGAACATTCTGTGGTTTCCAGTACCAGGAAGAGTGGACGGTGGCCAGACCAGCAGTGTGGTTAAGAAATGCCTTAAAAATCTGTGTGCAATTTCATACTTTCTCAGAAGATGGTCTTGAAGGACTTCTCCTTTTATAGGATGCATTCTCCCTGCCTTGTCTTCCAAGTTTGGGTTGGTTGTTTACGTTAGACCAAGACTGAGGATGACTTACGGAAAACTGAACCTTTCTTCTGTTCCTGTGCTGGTGGGCACTGGTGTGGGAGGTCCTCAGGGTATGTATGCTATGGATGGGATGAAGCAGAAAAACGGTCCTTTGACTTTAACCTTGAAGCTAATACAGCAGACACTGATGTAAATCTTCTGAATGAGAACGGTAATTTGTCAGTATCCTTCCAGCAGGGAATAAAATCAACAGAAGGCTTTTATGTTGAGTTCTCACTCTTATTAACCCCAAACCCATTCATTTCTTAGAAATACTCATTTGCAGAAAACAAAGACAATTTGTAACCAACATCATGTGTACTCTGCAGTGTGAAGTCTATTTCTACATACATGCAATTTCCTGATCCAATAAAAAAATTCTAAGATACAGTAAAGGTCCTACAGTTAAATGCAGCCCCGGAGGGGACAGATAGGGGCCTTGTCAGAATAGAACAGTGGTTTCTTTGAAAAGTTCATGCATGTATTTCAACACTCTGGGTTATGTATTTGCAAATCATACGTATGTACATGCCTATCCCTCAGCTGTTTTCTTCTTCCATTGTCACATTCCTTATGACAACAGTGTCCACTATAACTTGGATACTTAATTGAAGGTGTTTCTTCAATAAAACACACGCACTCCTGATTGACAGAATCCCCACCCCCTTCCACCACTTACATCGCTTTGGCTGCTCTTTTAAGAGTAGCATTGTCGGTGAATAATGGCGGTTAGACCCTTACTCCCCTTTACGCTATGAGTCAGTCAGTTGAGATCTGGCAAAGAGAAGCACATTCTATGAAACGGTGGTGGTTATCACCTTCTGAGGAATGCTCGGGTAGTCCCTGAGGGCTGAAGGATAATTTTCTCGGGATCTTTTAGTCTGACTTGGCTGTCCAGAGAGGATTTTTTTCCTAGGGAATGTCCTTGATTATATCCTGGGATTCCTGTGTTTAGTGTTTTTAACTTTTTTGAGGTTCTGGACCCCTTTGGAAATTTGAGGAAAACTATAAACTTCTTGCAAGAAATACACACACAAACCAGATTTTGCCCAGTGTGAAGGGTTAAAGACATCTGTGTTAGAGCCTTTTTAGTTTATGTTTTAATAGAAAACTCCCTGGACTTTGAACAGCAGTTGGCAGACTTCTCCTATAGCCCCTGGAATGTATTAGGCACAGACCTGGCTGTGTGTCCATCTCCCCTGCCTCCCTTCTGTTCCCTGAAGCAGAGGCACCCTCCTGCTCAGGGATGGAAGAGGGGTGACCTACAGCCAGATTGCCCAGGTCAGTGGATTCTTCCTCTTGGCTGTAGCACGAGCCTGGACAAGGCTCACCCTGTTGATGCCTTGATTTTTCTCCTGTGTCAGTGAGGATGGTAATTGCATCTCATGGAGTGGTGGTTGTGTGTGTGCATATATGTGTGTGTGCACATGTGGTCATGCATGTGGACATGTATAGACACACAGGTACATGCGTGTCTGTGTATCATGGGCTATGGAGATTCCTGTCACCAGGGCCAGCCGGGGGGACTCATCCATGCGGAGATGCAGCCTGGTACTTTCTGGGGTAAAGTCACTTCTCAATGCCTGTGCATCGTTCACCTTTTCTGGACGGGCCAGATTGCTCTCTGAAATGGCCTTTCTACCCCTGTATACTTTCATTAAAGGCATCTGAGTGTCTTTAATCCTGCTGACCTTGCTGGGTTTTATCAGCACACTCGGTGGGAACAGCCAGTTTGCACTTCTGACTACCGGTGAGGGGGAGCAGCTTTTAAATTTTTGCTTGGCCGCCGGAGCTGAAAATCACGTCGTCTGTCTTCTGTCTTTAGCCTTGTGATGTTTTTTGTCAGGTAGACCTTTTCAGTGTAGATTTAGCTAGATTTCTCGGTCCTGTCCCTTAATGATTGCGGCTTTTAGGTCTTGCTTTAAAATGTTTTGACTAATGGCGTGCCTGGATGGCTCAGTGGGTTAAGCCTCTGCCTTCAGGTCATAATCCCAGGGTCCTGGGATCGAGCCCTACATCAGGCTCTCTGCTCAGTGGGGAGCCTGCTTCCCCCTCTCTCTCTGCCTGCCTCTCTGCCTACTTGTGATCTCTCTCTCTCACTCTGTTAAATAAATAAAATCTTTAAAAAAAAATGTTTTGACTACTCTAAGATCATAATGACATTCCCCTGCATTTCCTTCTGAGGAGTCAAAGTTTTGTTTTCACACTCGTACATTTAATGTTTAGAGTTTGTTTTTGTATATGGTATGACATGGTGGAGAACATAATTAGTTTGTTCCCCCTTCCCCGGCACCATTTATTAAATGTTCTATCACTTCTGCAGTCCAGATCCTGTGTGTGGACACTGGTTGGCAGCCTCTGATGCAAGTTTCAGGCAAGGCCTCTGGTACAAAAGACCTGGGATCGAATCCCAGCATCTTCACTTGCTGCTGGAACTTGGGCAAGTTGTCAGTTTCTGTAGTGCCTCATTGGGACCTCATTAGTCCCAATGGGGACAATAGTGGTATGTAGCTTGCTTACCAGGTGATTATAAGTATAAAATGAGATAACACAGAAGTTTTCAGCACAGGGCCTGGTGCACACATAGTAAATGTTTCAAGAACTATTAGCAGTCATCAGCCTCCTTCTGCTCCTCATTAATTCTCCGTATTCCAGTTGACCTCTTGTAAGCAGCAGAGGGTGGTGTCATACAAAGATCAAGCTGGCAGGGCTGGTATGTATTCATTCATTCATTTGAGGACATGTTAGCCTTCATTGTACCACACTGGTTACATTTGCAGAGAGGCTGCTTCGTGTCTTTACAGATGTAAGTTTTGTTCAGATGCCTGGGCTACCACAAGCATGGGGCTCCTACTGCAGGAAGGTACCGTGATGGGCTCAGGGCCTCTAGAGGAGAGGAGTGAGCCTGATGGGATCAGGGAAGAATCAGTGGAGGAAGGTACCCTCCAGCCTGGACTTTTGAGGACTAGAGAGGGGATTGGGGGAGGTGACTGCTGAGGACCAGTGATGGCTAAGGTCTGGGCTTGGACCCAGGAAGTAGGGAATAAGTCTCAGAGTCTGTGAGCAGCAGGAAATGATTGGTGACGTCTGAGATGGGGTGGGAGACAGAGAGAAAGAGAGAGAGACAGAGGGGCATGAGAGCTTTTGAACTTTGAAGTGGGGGGTGGTGGGGCCTTGAGGAGGCTCCATTTGGAGTAGCAAGTCCCATTTGGTGTGGGCTGAGTCTGGGGTAAGTTGAGACAGCCAGACTGGCCAGCCTTGATAGAATGCCACAGCAGGGCTTGAAGGAGAGCCTGGTCCTGGGGATGGAGACGGGGGGTGGGGGGATGGGGAGGGAACGGGGACATTCATCAGCACAGACGTGACACAGAAGTGTGTGAAATTGCTTAAAAGATGAGAAACACCTGCGTATTCTCTGCCTTTGACATTGTAGACACAGACACTGACATTCACACTATTTTTGCAGCTATAATAATCCCAAAACTCAGGGTACCTACTGTGGTCTGAACGTTTGTGTCCCATCCCCATCAGCACCCAAATCCATAGGTTGGAATCCTCATCCTCGGGGTGATGGTGTTAGGAGGTGATGAGGTCATGAGGGTGGGGCGCTCAAACTTGAGATCAGTGCCCTTGTAACAAGCCCCACAGCTCCCTCGCCCCCCTGCCACATGGGGCTAAAACAGGAAGATGGCCTCTGTGACCTGGAGGAGGACCCTCACTGGACCGCACTGGCTTCCTCTCCAACTTCCAGGCTCCAGAACTATGAAAAATAAGTGTCTGTTGTCAGTAAGCCACCCAGTCTGGTATCTTGTTGTAGCGGCTCCATCAAACTAACAAGTAGCCTCTCGGTCATGAGTCATACCCATACGCGTAAAGCAGCAAAAGGACGTGAATCTAAAGGCAGAGCCTGGGAATTTAGCCCACTTACTTCATGCCACACCAGAGGCTGGCCATCTTCCTTGTCTGCCCCCTCCAGAACAGATCAGCTTGCTTCCTCTCCCTGTGCTTGCTGTCCTCCTGCCTTCCTAGCCCCAGTCTCCTCAACATTCGTTTTTTAAGAGACTGGCTTTTGTCTTGTTTTTTAATCAAAAGGAATGACATCATTTTTTGCCTCCTGTCAGCAGAAGCAGAGGCCCCTCCTGTGCCTCCCTAGGCCATCAAAAGGGAGGGCTCGTCATGGTAGGTTGACTAGCTGTGAACATTGAGTCAACATCCAAATGAGAGCCGACTCCCATGTTAGATTACTTCTTTTGTTGAGGGGCTGTAGTGTCCTGCCAGTGGGGGGATTTACAGACCTGTGCTCGGGGAGCCCTGCAGAGCTGCCCTGGGACTTGGCCTGACTTCCTCCCTGTACCTCCAAGCACAGCCCGAGAGCCAGCCCACCCTAGAGGATTCCAAGCATGGATTCGAAGTGTGCCTGGTGCTGCTCTAGACCCTTGTCCTGGGGTCTCACTTCGATTTCACGTTGCATCCCTAAGAGGGTGACTTTGCTGGGCTAAGCATTTAGCAAGAAATGTGGATCCTTAATTATTCTGAGAAAGCTTTTTTCTTTTCTTTCTTTTTTCCTTTTTTTTTTTTTTTTTGCTAAGTTGGCAAACATGTCTATGCATGACCTCGTATTTTATTTTTCCTGTGGAAATACAGCTATGAGTATGAAGCTGCTTATCAAGGCTGTCTCAGACAAGTTTCAAGAATATACCATTGTGAGAGTCCTTGCAAGACAGTGAAAGTGAATTATGGAAATAGCTCATATGGTCTGAGAAATGCAGGTAATCCAGGTGATGTCTGGTGATGCAGATAAAAATAGACTTTGACTCGTTTATTTTATTTTTTTAGACTTTGACTTGTTTAATCCCATGGGAATAATGAACTAATTATTAGCACCTTGAGTTCATCAACCTGTGACCCTTGAATGCTCTTCATGCAAACCCCTTTTTTTCCTCCGGCTTTATTAAGGTATCATGGACAAATAAAATTGTAGTATACTTCAAGTGTATGGCATGATGGTTTGATGTATGTAGACATTATAAAGGAATTTCACTCAAGTTTAATTGACACATCCCTCACCTTGCATATTTACTTCCTTCCTCCTCCTCCTCCTCCTCCTTTTTTTTAAACGCAGTGTTTTCAAGGGTAGTCACCATGTTATACATCAGATCCCGTCGTCGTTGTTGGCCTCTAATCTTGGTCATTCCCACATTGCTGAATCAGGCCCATACTTTCCTATTTCACATCTCTTTATATAAAATTTAAGTGGAGTCTTATTTACACATAGAGTATATCTAAGTGCACCACTCAGCAGACCTTTCTGGACGGAGCATCCTGCCTGACCACAACCCAGATCCAGAAATAAGGCAGTCTTGGCCTCTGGGAAGACTCGCGCGTGCCCCTTTAGTGTCTGTTCCCCGAAGAATCACCAGACCCGAACTTTTCAATCATTCAGTGAATTACTCTAACAGGAATCTCTTTGCCATTACCACCTGAGTCAGGCACTGGAGTTTGTCAACCAAGCGGATGCCCCTCCCTGGGCCCCATCTCAGTCACGGCCCCTCTCCTCCCACACGTAACCACTGTCTGGACGTCTGCATCGGCAGCTCCAGTGTCTCCTGGCTGGTGCTCTTGTAATTTTTGAATGAGTCAAGGTGAAAAGAACAGCGGCGTTTGTGTTTCACAGCTTGCTGAACTTGGCCCCGGGCACACAGAATGCCCGTTGCTGCTGGTTCCACTTCTATTGAGATTCACTGAACAGAAACAGCAGCAGGGCTCCCTTTCCCTTGCGTGGCGGAAATTCGGGGGCCTGCTGGGTGCCTGGTGAGGCTTGCAGGTTCCCACACAGACCCAGAAGGGTAGGTTCCGTAGCTCCCCATCCCCCAAGTCAACTCCCCATCCCCTTTCCCAGGTGGTCTTTGCAATTCCATGGGGATTTGAAGAGAGGTTTTCAGCCTCCTATTCTTCAGACCTAGGACTGTGAAGTCTACGCCTGTGAGCTTTTTGAGAGTATTTCATAGGGATGGGGAACTTTCCAGATGCTGATAGACGTGGGTCTGCATTGGGCAAAACATTGTTTTCCCACTTCTCTCCTCGTTTCCCCAGATGGGGAGCCCAGCTCTAACTCGCCTGGGCTACCCACTGCCAAATGACTGTGATGTCACCTCTGTGTCTCCAAGTGCCACTGGTTGAGGTGTTTTGACCTGAAATACAGAGCCAGAGACACTTCTCTGACTCCTCGCATTCCACCCTGGGTCTTCTCTACCAAGCATTTTCGCTGTTTCAGCCAGATGGCCCATACAGCTTTCCAGACTGGTTCCCTATTATGAAGCTGTGCCCTAAACAGTGAGCCTGGTCCCACAGCCTGTGGGGCAGCTCTGGTGTCGTCTAGCACATGAGGATGGCAAGCTCCTGTGGCCACTGCCTTTGTCCATTATTCATGTGAGCAAGAGGGACAGATGACACTTCGAGTCTGTTAGGTAAGGCTCTGAGTGTACTAGTCCATTCAGGCTACTGCAATAAAATACCCCATACTGGGTGGCTTAGCCAGCAGACATTTATTTTTCTGTTTTTCAAGCCAGAAGTCCAAGGTCAAGATGCTCCTGGGGTAGATTTCTGGTGAAGCCACTCTTCTTGACTTGTACACAACCATCTTCTCGCTGGTTCCTCACATGAGCTCTCTGTGCATGCATGGGAGAGAGGTCTCTGGCGTCTCTTCTTCTTCTGAGGACACCACTCATATCTGGTTTGATCCCCATCCTCATGACTTCACTTGAACCGAATTATATCCTGAAGGAACCTATCTCTGAATACAGTTACACTCGGGGATAGGGCTTCAGCCTGTGAATTTGGCGGGACACAACACAGTCTTCTGCACCGGGCACGATGAAAATGTGTGTAGTCCCTCCTACCAGCCATCCATTATTTTGCTTTCTTCCTGGCACTGGCTAATGGCACGATTTAGCCATTTTCCCCCCGTGGCCCTGCCTGCAGGCTCTTGAACAAGTTCAAACAGAATTGTTGACAGAGTGTAACTCAGGTCCATCCTCTCTCCACAAAAGGGCTGGAAACATGCTCTTCTTTTCAAGGAGCCCCTGGATTCACTCTCAGACCCGTTTGGAGACATCTGGCCCTGAGGAAGCCTCAGCTGTCTCTTTTCCCACATGGAGGAGATACTTTTAGGCAAAACACCTCCCCTGTCCTCTCAGCCTCACCCCCACCTAAAACCCCAACTTCCCAGAGGGAGAGCTTGCTAACCTACCAGTTAAGGGAACAGGTGGTGAGAAAGGAGGACAGAGGAGTCTTAAAGCTGTTGAAGCGACTGCCAAAGCCCCTTGTAAAATTACTGACAAAAACAAACGGCAACAATGCCGTCCATTCAAAAACACGAATGCGTTCAAGCTTTTGAAATTTGTCTGTGTCCTTTTCTATGGGAGTGTGAGCATCCGCCTCCTAGCGCCAGCTTCAGGACGACTGTCCTGTGTCACGTGCCCGGGACCACGTCCACTCGCTCACGCTCAGCGTAAGCTCGCCGTGCACACACGCAGAGGCACGCACGCACGCATGCGCAGAAGAGGACGCAGTGTTACGGAGGTGCAGACATCAAGCAGGCTTCTGAGGCAGTCATGTTTCTGGAGCGGCAGATGCGGGAAGGCAGGTCTGTGCCTCTCGGGGAGCACATGTGAGTGCTCAGAGGGCTTTTGAAGGGAGCTCATAGGCTCGCAGGTGCTGCGGGCAAACGCTCTGGCTTGAGGAGCTAGCGGCGGGTCCTGGGAAGAGCTGGCCGACTGAACGGAAGTGAGGATGAAGGCATGGCTGTGTGTGTGTCGGGGGGTGGGGTGGTGTTCCAAAATAACAGGTGACGTACAGCAGGAGGCCGCAGGGGATTCTGTGCCAAAGCTCCAGCTTGGTCTCCACTGTCCACGCTGCTGAGAAGCTGGCTGTGGGCTCAGCTCCCTGGGGCAGTTGTGTCTTAGAGACCCTGGCGCCCAGCCTCCAGGCCCAGGGCCTGATTTACAGCATCTCTGCTCCTGGCGCCACCGGCCTCCCTGGCTTTCTGCTGGATGTTGTTCTCAGAGCTGTGTTTCCCTCTAGGCCTGCATGGCTTTTATTCGACTTGGGATCCCACATCTGGCACGATGCCATCATATACAGGGAGTCAGGAAACACTTGATAGGAAGTATTTGTCAAAGTAAGAGATCTTCAAGAATGTCCGGACAGACTCCCCTCCCATGTCCTGAGGTGAACCTGCTGGGGGCCCTTCCTCGTGGGTGTCCAGGCCTATTTCAGAACCTTTGAGCTGCTGTGGACTCCTCTGAGGAGAGGCGTCTTGCTTATTTGAGGAACAGTTAAGTCTACTCTCTGGAGTTCCCCTCCCATGTGCTGGGCCCCACTGGGACACAAGTGCCATCTTGCCTGGAGGGTGAGAAATCTGCAGGACCTCTCTGTGCACTTGGCTCATGTCGGTCGTGGTCTGTTGAGTATCAAGTTCTTTCTCTTCCCTCCCCTGTCCCAGCATGTTTGGGATTTCAAAGAATGTAGTAAAGTGTTGGGATGAACTTTTTTGCTCCAAACTTGTAAATTACGGGGAAAGTTGACTCCTACACTTATACTTACTGAACTCATCAGAATGTTGCAGGAGCTGTGGCTCCAGCCCTGGGACCCTCCAGTCCTTTCTGGGGACTTGGCCATGTGATTCCCTCACCGGGAGTTGTGGTGGCATTTCTTCCCCAAACCCTGGGTCCTGGAGGCATTGGGGAAACGTAGAGTGTGGTTTTCCTTGACTCTGACCAAAATCAGGAAACCCCTATCTCAAAGCAGCAGGTCTTATGATATTTGGGTGGGTTCAGCAACTTTGCCTGTGACACAGAGGCTGCTGGGCAGATTAGCAGAAGGCTAATGCAGGGGGAAGGCTGGGAAGCTTCTTTGGGATGTGTCAGCACAATCATTGCCTGTTTCGGTGATGCCG
>ML096677.1:2341-16648 GCA_003697995.1 Taxidea taxus jeffersonii | reverse complement strand
CCCCCCAGGACTGTGACCCAGTTGCCCAGAGCAGTGCCCCTCCCCCTTCACACCTGCTTTGCTGGCATTCCCCCTTCCCTGTCTCACTTGCCACTTCCTCACTATGGGGCCCTGGATCACCTCCCGAAAAACCACCTGCATCTGAATCCCTGCTGCAGCCTTTGCTTGGGGGAGAACCCAAATAAAGACAAATACGAGTTAAATTTTTGCTATGTGCTCTTGTAACTTTCACTTATACAAGCAAGCAAGAACACAAAAAACCCGCTATGTTTGACTTAATAAAACCAATCAAGAGTACATTATTTTTAGCCATGGGTTGCATTATCCTTAATGCACATCCTGGGCCCGCGCTGGAGGCTGTGGCTTCTACTGACTGAGACGAATGTATTCTGAGGGCCACAGCTGATTCTAGGGAAAAGCGGGCAGGGCAGGGATCTTTCCAGCAAGGCTTGGGGCCCCTGGTTCCCATCCCCACTCCCACTCACAACCCACTTTGATTTAAGCCCGCTGTGGGCTCCGCACCAGGCCTTTGCAGAAGGATGCTCACCTCCCCCGCAGCACAGGGGCTGGGCCCAGAGGCCCCGGGATTCATTGTCAGGCTCTGACATAGCGCCCTGGTCCCTGGCCCTGGGGAGCTGAACAAAGTCGTCTCAAGATTACAAGCCATTTCAGCCCGATCAGGGGTTACGGCCCCTACTTTTAACATGCTGCTTTTATTTGCAGGCTATGAAGTGTAATAGTTCACCATTTTGGTTTAAGTATCACCATAAAAGTCAGTGAGATGGAACAGGCAATAAGTGGCTCTTTTACATAGTGTGACTGAGGCTGGGAGCTTATGTCTTCATTAACCCACAGAAGCGGCTCTGAAAGAGAAAGCCACACTGGGCAATGCCAAGCCTCAAGGATCCCCCAGAACCCAGCCACACCAGCCACCTCCTTTGACCCCGTGGACCTTCCTTCCTTCCTTCCCAGAGCTGATGCTGAGCAAGCAGGGAAACAGGAAGGAAAAGAGCTGATGAGCTTCTTAAGAGTGATTCTTAGTGTGTGGAGGAAACGCTTGGCTTTGGGATAGAAAGTGGAAAACCCTTCCTGGCCTAGTGGGTTCTATCCAGCAAGATACGTCACCATGCCATTGTCTGGCAGGCAAGTATTCTGGGTACTTTCCCCTTAATAGCAAATGAGCTTTCCACATTTAAAAAAAAAATGGAAAAAAAAATAAGCGTTCATATCCTCCATCCAGAATCTGTCCCAGAGGCATTAAATCAGTAGGCATATGCTATGGTCCAAATGTGTGTGTCTCCCCTCAAATTCATGTGTCAAAATCCTAACACCCAAACTGAGTATTAGGAAGGGAGGCCTTTGAGAAATGCTTAGGACATGAGGATAGAACCACCTGAATGGGATCAGTGCCTTATAAATGACCCCACAGGGCTCCCTCACCCCTTCTACTAGGGAAGAAAGCAGAGAAAAGTCTGCCATCTGCAGCCCTGAAGTGGACTCCCAGCCAGACCCCAGCCAGCCGAGCACCCTGATCTCTGACTTCTAGCTTCCAGAACTATGAGAATGAATGTGCCCTTATAATAAGACAAGCCATCCTATTTCCAATCTTACCCATCATATTTTATTTTTCTTACAATGAAGAGATCTGCCCTTCTCTTATAAGAAAGACCATTCACCTCATGGGAGAAACCATGGCCAGAGCTTGGCAAATCCTCATTACCTGTTGGTGCCTTTTTTTTCCGTCTTTTTTTCTTCTCTCTCTCTCTCTCTTTCTCTCTTCCTTTCTTCCTGAAAACACGTCTTAAGGGCCAAAGTTTCAGATTCAATGGACCCAAGCCATATAGTGAATCACACACAACTTCTCATGCTCTTTTTTTTTTAAGATTTTATTTATTTATTTGACAGATAGATATCACAAGTAGGCAGAGGAGGCAGGCAGAGAGAGGGGAGAGCAGGGTCCCTGCTGAGCAGGGATCCCAATTTGGGACTCAATCCCAGGACCCTGGGATCATGACCTGAGCCAAAGGCAGAGGCTTTAACCCACTGAGCCACCCAGGCACCCCACAACTTCTCGTGTTCTTATTCTCACATCTGTGCCAGCCAATACTGGTCAGCATAGATTAGCCTGCCTCTTTATGTCTCCAAATAACAACTATGGACCTCTTAGTTTTTCCCTGAAAAATAAAAACCATTTGCCCTCTCTGTCTTAGATCTTGCTTTCCTAGAAGGCTAGTGCTCTTGCCTTGTCTTTCCAATTATTTCTCTTTCTCATAGAGATGAAGTCATGGTCACGTGGTTATGTCTTAACAAACATGCTTTGTTTTGGCCAGAGAATCTACTCCTCTTCAAGTTTTCACCTTGCAGAAATTATCTTCTGTTCAGTGTCTTTCAAGTTGCTGAACATATCCCCTTTCTGATCCGTAGTAACCATTCACCTGTCTCATTTGTAGGTCATGAAACTGTGGGGAAAGGAGCATCCTTCACCAGTTCCAAAGTCTGAGCCAAGTAATACTGGAGAGATCCCTATTCTTTAAGCCTGTGACTATGAGAAGACCATTTCTTCAAATCCCAAAATGCAACAGAACACTACAGAAAAGTCTGTCTTTGGACACCTAGGAAGTAAATTTTGTTCCTTCATCCATAAACAAATGCATGGCAGCTAGAATGGGTCGAGTCCAATCTTTCATATCACTCATTGCAAAACTAAACAGTTGATCAATGAAGGCAGCATCTTCTCCATTACCCCACATTCTGTGCTCAGCAAGGCTGTAACTTAAATTTGCCCATCAATAGCCCTCTGGCCAGTTGGAGTTAGGGAAGAGCGCTAGGACGGTAGCTTCTATGATTCACACATAGAGGATTCAGAGCCTTAACCTGTCTGTAATGACTGAACATTTGAGCACACCAGAACCAAACATTCTGCTGCAAGAATGTGCACCCAACATCCCAGTCTTCTGTAACCATCACCTATACACTAAGGCTCCCATCCCTCTGTGGCTTGGCACTTCTAAATGACAGGGTGAGGATTGCAACCAAACCCAGACACCAAACTTGCCACAAAGCAGACCTTACCATTTTCTCTGCATGATGTATTTCTGGTCTGCTCTCCTTTAGGCATTTCTTTCTTTCTATTCCACTGTCCCTCCAGTGTTTCAACCGCAATTTTGCATTTTCTCCTGATTTTGCCTTTATTGTTTTGCTTTGTTTTTTGCATTAAGTTCCCCGTTACCTTCCCCAGTATACTCTTGACTTCACTCCCACAGTTGCTTTGATTATCCTCTCTAGCTCTGGTGCTCCCATCAAGCGTACCCCATGCCCCACGGGGCTTCCTCTGGCCTGAGTGCGGGGACCAGGGAGCTGCTTCTTCACCAGCCATGTACACACACCTTCCCAGGATCCTGCTGAAGCAGGCTGCCTCCTGTCATATTTTCATCAGGAATAACACTTTTAATAAATTCATAGCCACAGAGTCTCTCCAGAAAAATTATGGAGCTCTCATCCAAGAATCACTGCATTGTGCTTTTGCCCAAAGGTTTGCCTCTGTGTCAGTTACCAGTTTCCTGTGTGCTTGAGAAAACTTGGCTTTCTCTATCTTTCTCAGAACAGTTGGACATTCATGGACCCTCCTATCTGCAGCATCAGGTTGGTGTCTTTCACCACAGGTTTAAGGATTCAACTGGCCATGATCCATCCCTGGATGACTCATCACGTGGTTTGTGTCCCCTTTAGTGGAAGATGTCCCAAGACACATGGAAGTCCTCTGAGATGTAAGATTTAGCAGATCCCCCATCCTCCCCCATCACAGCACAACAAAGACCTCCCTGGAGCCATCTTCCTGAGCCTCAGAGACCAGAATGGAACAGCATGAAGACTGACGGGGCAGAAAAAAGGACATTGGATGTCTGGAACTTGAAGCGGCCACCATCATGTTCCTCCAGATAACTTCTGGGAGCTCCCCAAGGAAATGAAGTTCACTTCTGGGACATCATCATCCCCTACAGTCCTCTCTAACTGGTCCCCCACCCTCTTCAGTTTCTTCACCGTGCACAGACACACCACCACACTAAAACTAACGTCTCTGCTGCTGATTTGTGGGCACTTTGTCACGGACATGCTTCCATCTGTATCCATCTATCTGTCTGTCTGTTTCCTAAATTATTTACCTGTGTGTTCCTCCAGATGTTTTGGAGTGCTGCAAGTCTGAACTCTGATTTACAGAGAGGGTGTTATTTAATTCAACATGATGGAAAGTGTACCACAATCTGTCTATATTTGGGAATATCTACTCTCCTGGCATCACACAGAACCAGACACAGCCTAAGGCCTTATGTTTCCTGTTTAACTTAACAACCTGCACAAATGTCTCTTCTACATACTATCAATGTGTCCTTTATAGTCTCGCGATTCATGAAGAAATCTCTGTCTAATCTGAATAAGCAAAATCCTGCCGGCTGTGCTACGTGAGGACTCAACCAGTTCGCTCAACCAAGTACAATATCAAAATACTCATACGAGCCCAGAACAGCATCTATTATGGCTTTTGAAGAATGCCCAATCTTGACTGCTGTATTTCACACGTGTTTAAGAATCGTGGTCTGATAAGAGATCTTCACATTTGGTTTTTATTTTTGCTTTGACAGAGGATGGGCTATGGGGTGTGACTTACAGAGACGAGCCAATGAAATATCTTAACAATAGTGCACTCTCTGTTTTGGCGATGTCATATTATTCTCCACTCTCTACCAGTAAACTATTGGCTATGAAAAGTTTTTACAACCATCCTTGAAGGCTTCCAACAACTACACAGATGTCTCTCTGCACAACATTAGCCGTGGAAAGAATAACTGTGTTAAAGAAGGCATTTTCCAGTTACAGGGAGAAGCAGAGCCACTCTTGTAGGGTGAAAGTTATAAACTGTCAGTCCCACTGGGACAGCTTCAGTGAGCCCTTGCAACTAGAAATCCAGATACTCATCTGTATTGTATCTGCCAAATGGATAGGGTAGTAATGAGAAGGAATGTGAATGGAGGCTGGGGAAAAACAATGGAACAAAGAAGCAAGATGGCCAGAATTATTCCTCATACTGGATAAAATTACCCTTTAAGGTCACCTATCTCCAAGTTCACTGAACAACTTTTTAACGCCTAACTCAGCTTTCATTTCATGTCGACACCAGGAAAGAAGTGGAGGAAGAGACACTCAGTAATAACCAGAAATTATCTGTTCACCTGGAAGGTAGAGAGCACTCTGTAAATTGAGTCAATGCTATCTGGTTTATACATCTATTGTTTATGAGTTTGATGACTGTGAGTTGGTCCCAAGAGTTTGATCATCAGGAAAACAACCACCAGTCAACTCATATTTAAGGATACACAAAGCTGAGGAGGCTGTCACTTCTTTATCCTAGCTCATCAGACTCCCTCTGTGAGAGAATCTGAATCTTGAGCTGTGTATAAGAAGTCATAAATCATTGGAACTGAGTATTTCTAGAAGCATTTTTTTGAGACTTTCCCTGAGTTCCTGCTGCTGAGATCCTTCATACTGTCCTGCTTTCTGTCCTTCCCAAAACCTGGCAGTTCAGCTTTTCCCCTACTTCTCTGAACTATCCACTATACACCTCAAAAAATTTAAAAAAAAAATGTATTTGCTTCCATTAGCCTGATGTGGATTCTATTTCTTGTGACATTGGGACCATAAGTCACTCAGGAGCCATGAGGCCTTTTCCATTCGTGTACAAATGGAGGTACATGGAAGCCACAATTTCTTTAACTGGATTTCAGGACCCAAGGGCAGGATAATTAACCTTTTATTAGGGAAGCTGTGAACCCTGCCTCCTCCTCCAAACAGTTCTCCACCCGGGCTTGACTGAGCGATGTGACTGTTCGAGCCCACGTGCGCCTGCACAGGAAGGGAGCTGTTGGAACTTGCCCAGGAAGCCCTGGCCAGCACCAAGCGCTGGAGGGCCTGGGAGGAGGGCTCCCGCCTCACCCTGGGCGGTCGGGTGGAAATAAGCTGTGTCTGCCGCCTGGTTCTGGCAGCAAAAGCAGCACCAGCACCAGAGAAGGTTCGGACTCCAGACCCCCCAAAACCAGGAAATTCCATGCTGGAGCTAAAATTGTAGCCGGCCTCCCTGATCGTGCTCCTAGCTCACATGCTCTGCAGCCTCTCAGAACAGCGTGTATCCACACACGCTACCCACGTGGGTTGAATTATAGAGGCACCAAACTGCCGTAGCTCTCCCATTCTCTGAACCTCCGGGCAAGGAGGATCCTTTACCCTCCATGTGCTTGAATGCTTAGACTAAGCCAGCTGCTAATTTTAACCATGGCATCAGAAACAGACAACTGACATTGGTCATTGCAGGCCAGGAGTCAAACCGGAGATTTGATGAAAATAATCTCTCCGCTCTTTCCAACACCATTTTGGTTGAAGTAATGTTATCCCCCTTTCCCAGAGGTTTCACTGGGCATGTACAGGGGCCAGATCTGGAATTGGATCGCCGGATGTCTCGGGTCTAAAGCCTAGGTCACTATTTGACAAGCTGCATCTGATGGAGCTGAAGAATTGGAATAGACAACATGCTCCAGTGCCTCCTGAAAATGATAAAAACCAGGCCCCACCACTGGATGTTTCTATTGAAAGAGCCAGGAAAAGTGGTCCTCCAGGGCAGGAGAATTTCCTCTGCCTGTTCTGGCCAGGTCACTGTCTTTAGGAGAAATGGTCAGTTCACAAAGATTGGACTTGAAACAGAGAGCCCTGGATGAAGAATTAGCAAAGCCAGCTCCAAGCTCTTCTATGGGGTATGGGTTCCAACACTTGCCTTCTTTGTGTCTTCAACCCATTTATGTATAAGTTAGGGCATAACGTGTCTACCTGAACAGCAGTGTGCCGTATGAATAAGGCAGTAATCTACCAAAAGGCAGAGGGAGGGGCAATTTGCCCCTGGGAGGGCGCATTTTTATAACTAACATTGTTTAGACTTGAAAAAAAATGGGTGGCTTTTTAAGTTAATTTTCTGATTGTGTTTTAACTATCTATAGACAACGCAACCCTTCCAACCTGCAAGAGGGAGCGCAGTGGGAGGAATTGGGAAAACCTCCCAAATCCTAATTCTGCATTCCCCTAGATCAAGGAATTTCTCAGAAGTGGAAAAAAAAAAAAAAACCAACAACAACAAAAGACAAAACACAAGGCAGCTGCTGGAAAAGAACTCATAGATCATGAACATCAACCCATCACTTGCAAATCCAGAAACTGAAGCCTCTAAAAGAAAAGTCACTTGCCCAAGATCACATAGTAAATAAGAAAGAAGGCTGAAAGAAAGCTGAAGTCAAAAAAAGAAAGAAGAAAGAAAGAAAGAAAGAAGGCTGAAGTCAATTTCCTCAATATAAAAAGGAGTTTCAGTACAAATGTAAAGTGGTATGAGACCAGTATCCTACTGCCAGAAGAGACCCCCTAATATGTCCAAGGAATCCAGTCCCTTCAGATTCTGTCCCTCGGTTGGAGGGAGCCTTAGACTTGGGTCCAAGGCTTTGGGTGCTGGCCACCTCACTGGGGAGAGCAGATGAGCCTCACTACGGGGTAGAAATGACCACCCAAGACACCAACACAAGCAGTGTCACAAAGCAACACATGATGAGATGTCAAATTAGGGAAACAAGACCATGATGCTCCAAGAAAGCAGAGGAGAACAACCACTTTGCTTCCTCCATGAATCCTTCCCAGCTCATCCCATATCCCCTCTGGTTCTCTGAGCCCTTAATTGGTAACTGAAACAGAAGATTTGCTGGGTAATTACATGTTGATGAGAAACAAAGTCTTAGGGAAACTGTAAGAGACATGGAGTCAATAGACCTGTGTGTGTAGGTCATCTCTGCCATGTGCTAAGTGAACGGTCGATCAACTCTCTTCAACTTTGAGCCCTTCTCTCTTCTGCCGAGAGGGAAGAACAGTACATCCTTCTCATAACTGGTTGAGAGTTGAATGAGAAATGAGGTAGAAGTATCTACCATTATGTCTGGATGGTAACTGCAAAGTAACTGCCTTTCTTCAAGTGGACTACTGACTCCTTGAAACTTTATATGACTTAGCATCTCTCACGGCTCCTTGATCGTGTGATCACAAACATTATTGGTTTAAAGTGATTTATGAGTAGTCAGGATATGGAAGAGGAATATCCATGCTAAAAGTTGGATGAGCACTTCTTTTCACTGAACATCAGTCAGAACCTGACTTGAATTTCTGGACAAGTCTTCACGGTCCTGGATCTGCACTGTGGCTCCATCAGCAGCTGAACACAGAATCCTGCCAATAACCAAAGCAGAAGAATTGCTTCCTCAAATACCTAAGAGCCCGGAGGATTTTACGGGTGATCTCTTTAAAATTTCTATACGATGATCTCTATAGCACATTCTTTTCCCAGGAAAGTGGCAAATTCAATCAGATGAATTAAATCTTCATGGTAAAACCTGACAGATTGGTACCCCACCCCAAGAAAACTATCACTTATAATTATGGCCATAGAAGCGCTATACTGAAGGTTTTATAGAAAAGATTAATTTTATGATTTTTAATCATTTTATTATTTATTATCATAAAAAGAATGCCTTATCTCCCACAATAAAACAGAGTTCTATATTAGAGGAAATACACACACACACACACACACTTCTGTATAATATGTCTGTGTGTATATTTAACACAAATGTGTATATATATCTGTGCATATGTATTTATTTATTACATCTATGCTGTTTTGTACTATTTGTCTTTGCATTTTTGTATATTTGTATTATGTTTATATTATTTTGTGTATTATTTATATGATTTATATATACCTATAAATCAGATTGATCATCTTAATAAAGGGCAAATAAGCATTAATTTATTTTTGGATTATGATAGGAATTGTAGAAAATGTGGAGAATACAATATACCAGTTGGCCATGGTCTAAAGAAGAGACAAACACCATATAGCAATTTGAACAAGAAAAGTTTCATAGGAAGAATTATTAACTATAACACGGAATTACCTACTAAGGGGTAAAGAGAATTCCAAGGAGTACAGTAACGGTAGGATAGGATGCAGCCCCTAACTGTAGGGCTGAGGCAGAGAACCCAAGGGAGAAATAAATTTTGAAGATGCTTCAACTTCCCAGAGCAGAGATCCAAATTTGGTTCACAACGATGCTGCTTTGGCCCCATGAATGGTATGGAAGTTCCCTGAGGCATGTGTTTCTGGGCTACTGGGATAAAATATCAATCCCCCGTGGGAGTGTGGCTGAAACTCTCTAGAGGTGAGTGTCCCTGGGTGACCCGCTAGCCTCCTCTGGCTATAGGAGCAAGAGTCAATTCCAAAACCAAGATGAATAGCCCCTTTCCAGGCCAGGGTCTCTCCAGTGCCCTCTACTGACACATCTAACCTTTGTGTCAGTGGCAAGGGGCTGGTATTCCAGTGTAGTAAGCAGGACAATGATGGATGGATGTGTAGTTGAGGGGCATAAATCGATAACCAACACACACAACAAAATATAAGAAAACAAACTAAGATTATCAATAGGCCAAATAACGGAAAAAACTCTTCTGTGACCATGACAATAAATATTCTTCCAAAACTTTCATTTATTGTGTGTGAGTGTGTGTGGGGGTGTCTTTCCATAGTTTGGTTTTTTTGTAATATAGTCAAGATTATATTTTATATCCAATGTATCTATATTATATTGTTTTTAACTTATTATTACACAAATAATGGGTTCTATCACTAAAATTCCATTTAACATCATTTTCCTGGGTGCATAATATTTCATGATGGAATACACACTTAAGGAGCCTTTGCAATCTGTAAGAAAAAATCAGTAAGGAAATCAGTAAGATCAGCATGCTAACCGATAAATGGGCAAAGGACATAAACAAAAGGACTATTTACTAAACAGGAACTATGGCCAGTAAATGAAGATGAGGAAATGTTAAATCTCATTAACAACTAAAGAAAGCCATCCCTGTGATGGAAAATACAGCAAAGCTGAGCATCCCCTTGCGGTCATGCTCCACTTCCTTGTTGGAACATCCGAGTTACTACTCAAATCAATTTTAGAGAATGACCAATTCTTCAACTGCAAAACTTGCTTTTCTCCAAATGAGAATGGCTGTAAATCATAATTTTCCACATGCACGTATGTTGTGTGAGTGTGACATTGCTGAGTTTTAAATAGGCACCCAGACAGATGGGAACCAGAACATGACCTTCATGTCTCCCAGGGTTGTTTCCAGAATAATGCTTGGGGTTTGTTTTGAAATGTCTTCCTTAGAGAAGGATTCCCCAGAGGCATCTTATAGACTAACCCCTGGGCTCTGTCTGGCACAGAGCCTGCAATGGTCAGGCCCTGGGAAATGCTCAGGATCCCTGCTGCAGGATGAGGCCACAGGGAGGGGCCCGGCTCCAGAACTGCTCTTCCTGATTTGTTTCTGCTCTGGCAGTTGGTCATGCTCCGGCATGGAGCATGCCCCGTGTTGCTGTCTCTGTCGTGGACCAGGAAGGAGCCGTGACATTCCTTTATGGAGTTGCCACTCCCCTCCCCTCAACACCCACCTACACATTGGAATAGTGGAAAGAAAGCTGGATTTGGAGAACCCAGATCCTTCACCAAATTGATATATGATCATGGATAAGTTGCATAAGCCCATGTGCGTTGACACCTTCTCACCCAGAGTATCAGGCCAATGTTTGTTCTGCCTGTGTTATGGGATCATCGGGAGAAACACAACTCATTCAGAGGCCATGTGCAAGATGGCCTCTGGAACAGACCAGATGTTTTGGATTCAAATCTTGTTTCCACAGCTGGGCATCCCAGAGAAAGTCCACTTAACTTCTCTGTGCTCAGTTTCATGAACTGGAAAATGGAGATGTCTTACAGCATTTTCATGAGAATTAACTTGCATAATACATGTAAGCATTAAAACAAGGCCTGAAACCAGCCTTATTATTACCAGTAATCCTAGTCAAAAAAGTCTTACTCTTCAAGTGTTCATTCCTACGTTCTTTTCTTAATTCCATCATGTCCTCCACACTCCTCAGTTCAACCAAGCAATATTTTGAAATTTGTACTTTTAGTATTTCTGCTACCATCTGACACAATGAATGGTATTTTCCTAGCCTGGATCTCATCTATCTGAGGTTTAGGACAACACTCTCAACCCTATCACATATTTACTTACTCATTCGACAAATGTTTATTGAGCAGCTTCTAGATCTCAGGCTTTGTGTGAGACCCTTGAGGTTTAATTATGACTTAGACTCAGTCCTGGTTATTTAATTCCTAGTGCCTCAGTTCCAACTTGGACAGCAGGCAAGTAAGTAAACAAATGATTTCAGAACCCACTGATAAGTAGGTAATGGAGTTGAGCACAAAGTTCTGTGGGAAATTGAATGAGATGGGATTAACTCTTCTCCTGGGAGTAGGAATGCACCCCTGGGTCATCCAAGCAGGGTTCTGAATGTACTCGGCCAACAAAGAGGAGAAAGGGTAATCCAGACCAGGAGAACAGAATGTACAGGAGCACAGAGGTGTGAACGCACATGACCTCTCCAGGAGAGCCTGGAAAGTTGACTCTGGAACAAGTAAAGGGTATGTAAGGAAGAATGGCTGCAACAAGCCAATATTGAACCACGAGTGAAAGAGTTTGGACATTTTCCTAGAAATTCATTTAAAACCCATGGCCACCAGGCAGGCCTGTTTTAATGAGGTCAGTGTCTTTAAAGTTTGTGTTGAATATAGGGCACATACTACCCATTTGGCCACAGAGCCTACCGTGCCATATTGCCTTATACTGAATCCCTTCCCATGTATCTCTGATGGGTCTGAGTTTGCAACGCTGCTGTTTAATCTGTTCCTAAAAAGTGTATGCCAGGTATTGACTTCATCAAATCCCTCTGAAGGCTGGGAGGAGGAGGTGTTGCATGACACGGGGTGTGAGATTGTATGTGGAAAGAACAGCTGAAGAGCTCCTGCTCTAAAATGAAAAGGAGAGAGAGTAAGAGTTTGTAAGGTTGTGGAGTAGCCAAAACTCTTATACACTACAATCACCTCAAGTCTCAGTTGGTACAACCACTCTGTAAAACTTCCTGGCAACATCCAAGTTTAATACAGAACATCTGCAGATCCTATGACCCTGCAGTTCTATTCCCAGATACGTGTCCCACAACTCTGTGCACACGTGCGGACCCAGCCTCAAGTACGAGACTGTTTACAACAGTGATATCCACAATAGCCCCAAACTGAAGATGACCCAAATGGATAGTACAATGTGGACAAATTGCCACATGTTCACACAGAGGTTGCTAGACAACTGAATGCCCTGTGTGTATGAAAGCAATACAAGTAACACTTCTAAAATATTGAATGAAGGAAGACAAACTCCAAACGATATGTTGAATCAGTCTGTGTATAGAAGGTACAGAACCAGGCGAAACTAAAATGTACTCTTAGATTATGCTTATCCCTGGCCAGGAAACAGTGTAGGTCTGCAAGAGGGCAACAAGGGGACTTCTGGGGGTGGGGTGGGGGTGTAGGAAGTTCTATTTCTCCATCTGGGAACTGATTTCATAGGTGTGTTCAGTCTGTAAAAATTGATTGGAAAAACCACACTCATGATATTGTGTGTTCCTGAATAAATTTCAATAAAAAAGATTTTTACAAATTGAAAAATAAGAGTTCACTACAAGTAAGGCTATGGTGGTAGACCAGATGACATTTTTGTTAAGGGTCTATTGCCAAATGCTCTCCTAAGCGCCAAGGACACCAAGCTGCAGAACACGGAAGAGAGATTAAACAATCAACCATTCAGCGAATACTTTCAGTAAGGAAAAGGCAAGGTGATGAGATACAACATAAATGGGTGCCAGTGAAGGTTTTGAGGGGTGGGGGACCGACTTTAGACAGTGTAGTCACTACTTTCTGTCATCTCAGGCTGCTCAGACTAAGTATACCTCTGCACCATCAGTGCAGTGGTGTTAAAACTCAGGATGCTGGTGTATCCAAAGCCAGCAGACCTTGCTTCATCCTGGCCAGGAGGCAGGATTTTGACACCATTCCCCTGGAGGGGCCATCACATGCAAGAGTATGGTGTGATCATCATATCATAGCAGGCAGCACCCTCTGAGCACAGACCGATGACCCAGAGTTCAGACTGTCATCACTGGGCACCAGGAACTAGCGTCATTTGTTGGGTCCATGCGTGATTCTCAGGAGACTCTCTCCATCCATGTGGGGCCCATTTTGCAGGATCCTCTGCAACTGGCTTCCAGAGTGGACTGTATTTCAAGGATACCCTGACAGCATATTTAACATACTCTTCAGCTCCATATTTTTTTTCCTGAGATGTTTTTTCTCTCTGACTCTCTGGCAGTTCTGAATGTAATTGGTATTCCTTTGTTACCAGGGCTTTTTCAACACAATTTGCTTTTAAAAAATTCTTGAAGCTTAGTCTTTGCATGGTTAGTATCCGAAGAATTTCAGATCTCATAGCTAGTCCCAGCATCTCACTAACTCTTCCTTGAGTTAGAGAGCTCACTGGAAGAAAAGGGATATGAGTTTTTTAAGACAGACCAACATTAAAATGTAAGGTTTTAGTCTTTAATAATATTACAGGAAACTCTAAAAATAAATGTGCTGCATGCATGTAAAATTCTCATCACCATTTTCATGGCAGAACAGGCAGCAGAGACAACCTGAAGACATCTCAGCTTTCCAGGAGTTACTGCCAGATCCAATTCTCTTTCAACAACATTGGCTCTCTGGTCTGTCCCTGCGTCTCCAGAATCTGTCTATTTTGAGAGTCAGCTTAGATATTAACAATCCTAGGAAGGCCTTCCTGGTAACCTTAGCCAAGAATGTCTTCTGTAGCCCACCTGTTGTACCTGTCCTTTATGCCTTCCTGGTGCAGGACTGCACAAGGACATGTCTATCTCCCCAGTTGGCCTGCAGTGTCTTGAGAAAGAGGACTGGGTCTGAGTCAGCTTTGTATCTTCGAACACACACCATCACCTCCACCACCTTCATTATCACAATCTGACACGCACGAGAACACAGGAGCATGGAAGAATGAAGTCACTCCCTTTATGTCTTCAGTGCTAGAACCTAAAGCCCAGAGAGTCTGGCTCCTATCTTCAGTGTTGTTTGGCCTCTTCCCTAGCCCAGAATGAAGCACGATGGAAGGTCATGGTGATATGTTGAGTGAATTGGCCCCTGAGCTTGGTGGTGGCTTGGAATTAGTAAGGAAAAAAAAAAGAAGAGAGAAGAGAAGAGAAGA
>RCUC01097580.1:0-10725 GCA_003697995.1 Taxidea taxus jeffersonii | reverse complement strand
TACCTAAAATCCACGGGAAGTGATCGGACTCCCACGCCAGCATCGCTGGCCGTCTGGGCTCTAAGCTCCTCTGCGGTTAAAAGGCAGTGAAGGCGATAGAGTATACTAGGGAGGCAGACTGCTTTTCTCCACAGTGACGCTGGAATCGGATGGATAGCACAGAGCTCTGGAACCAGTATCTTTAAAAAAGGAAAAATGTGGGTAAATATAAAGCAAACACACAAAAGAATAAAAGATTAAATTTAAGGCCATTTTCCCTAATGGATAAAGACAAAAATCATAAACCCCAGTAAAAATTTAACTTTTAAAAATAATCCTTTAAGACCAAATGATCTATCCTAGGATTTACAAGGACGAAGTGTATCAACGGACCAAGTATAAAAGCTCTCACACTTCTACCACAAAGACATTCAAATACAAGTTAACACACGATATTACCTAAAACATAACAAAATGTAAGGGTTGGGAAACTTCCAAAAAATTCATATGTCACTCAGTTCACTTGATAATATAAAAGCCAAACTTATCCTTTAACATATTAAATTATCGAGTAACAATGAGCACATTACCTGTTTATTCTGCAGACTTTCCCACTTGGCTTTTCTCTTTTCAGCACTGCTCAGAGGAAGAGCTTTCCCCTTCTGATTCAAATGACGTGGTGTCAAAAGATTAAGTCTGTAAGAATTTCAAAATAATTTACAAAAATAAAAGGGGCGCCTAGGTAGCTCAGTCGGTTAAGCGTCTGCTCAGGTCAGGATCCCAGGGTCCCAGGATCAAGCCCCGTATCAGGCTCCCTACTCGGCAGGAAGCCTGCTTCTCCCTCTCCCACTCCCCCTGCTTGTGTTCCCTCAATCACTGCCTCTCTCTCTCTCTCTCTCTCTGTGTCAAATAAATAAATAAAATCTTAAAAAAAATAATAATAATCAATAAAATCAGGCAAGTCCCTGCTTCACAGGGTTCTGCCCCCTCAGGGTTCGGACTCCAGACCCCACCCTGGGCAGTCTTGCATGCGAAGGGCCAGTCTCCCGATTTGAGAGTCTGCAGGTGGGGCTGTGGGGACAGCCAACCTGTACATCTGTCTACTGACCTCTGCAAATAATGCCTCGAAAGAGATTTCAGATGTCCTTTCTGAAACCCCCTACCTTGAAGATGTGTGGTCCACATCCAGCAGTGGCTGGTTGAGATTGGTCAGGTCAAGGTTGTACTTTGTTTTATAATATTCTGCGAAAGTTTCATACTCAGGGGAAGGAAATTTACTCAGTGGGGTAAGGTCAGTGTACACATCAGCTACATAAAATCGATGAGGCTGATCAAAATTACGGTATCTACAAAAGAAAAACAATACACTTAGAGACAACTATTCTCAACAAACGTTTTTCATATGAAAATGCAAACTGAGTAAATTCAAAGGTTAAAAATTAATAACTGAAAATTTCAATTCTAAATATTTCAAGTGGGTGTAAGATGAAAAGTACACTTATAGTAAGTAAAAACGGATTCTCCACTCTACTATTATCCGCGTTCTAAATATCTGTGCTTCGCTAACAAGTTAATGTTAAACAGCACCTTTAAATCCCTCTTCATTTCACCACCATGCACAGGGCAGAAAACTGTCAATGCCCCACCAACTGAGCAGGCGCCCTGCATTACTAATATGCTACACGTGAAAGGCACCAGCCGCACAAACACACTGAGACCCTACTTTACGGTATGCATAGTTTGATGAGAGCTAACATTTAAAATACGGCTTTCACAAATTAGAAAAAAGATCAAAGAAAGACTAAATTACAGCCAGTACTCTAATTATGAAAAGTTCCTGTATTTAAATTTATTGCTCAAAAAGTCTATTCCCTTAATTTTTATGAAATAAGAAAAAAACTATTCTGACTTACTACTTCATTGCACTTAATACCATCCATTATTCCTTATAAAAAGTTTAGGAAGCTATTATTTACAATGAAATCCTTTAAGACTTTGGGGATTAAGAGGATGAAGATTTTCAGAAAGCCTTTTGACATCGCTTAGATGATCCGAGCTTCCCAAGGTAAAACCCCTCTGCCAATGGTGCTCCTTCCAGGTGTTGTTTCATACAAGAGGAGGTCAACCAGGAAGGACAGGCCCACCAGGAAGAGACACCTAAAACTTCCTACAATGCCAGAGCCCAGTGACGTTTCCACGCGAACAGGTGAATCTCCTGAAATGAAACACCACCACCCCTTTGCTTTCCTCTTAAACACCCACCTTGGAATGATAACTGCATCCTGGTAATCTTCTAATTTAAAAACAAAGGGTGTTTCTTTTGAATACTTTGTACTGGGAATGCCTATACGAGCTTCAGACTTCTCAATATCTTCCATGAATTTAAAATCAATGTCCAAAGTGCTGGAGTCATTCACTTAGGGAAGGAAAAGACTAGCTTGTTAAAATGTACTACAGAGAAGATTCTTACTTAAGCCCTATACTCACGGATGTGCCTACGGCAGAGCTGTCTCTTGTAAGAGAGTTCTCTGGCATCCACAATGAACTAACGGTAAGCAGACTCCCCTTTCTGACCTAGTCTCAGTGAACACTTCAGAGTCCGGGCCCTTCTTACCAACATTAAGAGGTAGAACACAGTATGCCGAATCAGCGTCTGTGGGTTTAAATTCTAGTGCAGGTTTTTCAAGCCGAAGAATATGTGAGAATATGTACTGGTGAAGTCTTGTAATCAACTCGAGCATTTGTAGAGACAACGTGAAGCCAGACTTCTTCAGCTCAATGGATATGGTCACCTCTCCAGAGCGCGTGTACACAGGAAAGTGCGGGATCTTAGCAAAAACCAAAACAGAGCATACCCAAAAGTTAACAGGTATTTTATCCCGTTATAAATATTTAATCTCAGAGGAGGAACGATGCTTTCATTCTAGGAAATAGAAGGGACACCTTGACTTTAAAATACTAAACATTCTGAGGTAACAAAAGGTAGTTACTCGTAAACAGCTGTTCCCTTTTTTTTAAAAAACAGAACAAAACCGAAAAGGTAATTTTATGGGAGTCATAAGGAGCTGACTACCTGAGGTATGGGTTTGGCTGTCAGTATTCCAAAGCATCTGGTGGTATCTTCAGGGGGGTAGAGCTTCCGCCTTCTGAAGTTGAGTTCATCTGGCAAGGGCGTCGTCAGAACCATTCCTATCACATACAGGTAGCAGGGCTGATCGGGTTTAGGATAGCTATCCCTCAGACATTCTGGAATCTAGAACCGGAAAGAAAACCTAAGCATCAAGATCACGTGTAACGGCCTCTTTTCCAGATACTGGCAAGAAAACAAATTTCTTCTTGGCTTTACTAAAAGCTGATGAGAAAAAGGTAAGAAAATACACAGGGAGGGAGCCCTTCTCACCTCGGGCAGCAAGGCGGCCCGAGGTCACCTACCTCATTATGCACTGTTGACCAGATAACGAATACCAAATTATATAAAACAATCAAACCCCGTAGGGTCTCATCTTAGAAACAGTGTTCATTTGAGTTATTTCTTTTGATTAGAGAATTCTTTTCTTCCTTGGGATTTTTAGGCTCTTAACACTGTAGAATATCAGAAAACAGATGCAAATTTTTAAAAGTCCTACATGATTGTATAAAGATAACTTTGATTCACTTCTGATATACTGCAGCCTCCTCCCAACTTTTTCCTATGTGTAAATGCAGATAAACAGATACACATGCGTGTTTTTTCTTAGTGTGCCAGAATGTTACCACACTCCCCCGTGTGGAGAGGGCACCCTTTCACGTGCCTATTTTATCCTGCAAACCCTCTTCTTTCTTAGCCCCAAACATAAGTAGAGCAAAAATCTTACCACTGAAGTGAATGAAACAAAAAATGTCTCTTTCAAAGAAACAGACTCATTCTGGATAGAATCTGACAAATGAGTCCACACTCCTTTTGAGAAGAAAAACGAAAGCAATGTCCTAAGTGGGCATGTGCCCACAGTGCGTGTGGGAAGGAGGGGCTGGCTGATCTGAGAGAAGCTGTCAGGGGAGGAAGTGAGCAGAGATCCCAAATGGGCCAAATTACAAGGTCTGGGAAGGCAAGCAGAGGAATGTCGATTTGATGTGGCAGGAAATAAGAAGTCAGAAAGGCTAGATTTGTATTCGGTTCTAACCAATACTAACAGCTTTTGGGTAGCACTGTCTTCGTTTTGTGGAACCTGGTCTTCCTGGAACACTGGTCTCTTCTTCATCGTGTAAATCAAGCTCTTCCTCATACTTAACAGTCTCTTTCCCAACTGGCATCAAATGGTCATCCAGTTCACCTAAGAAATGTAAAGACAATTAACATAAACAATCCGGATGTTGCCTCTCTAATTACGAAAGAATCCAGAGCAGTAGTACTAGAAAGCAACTAGAAAGGTAACGAAAACTAAAGCATCTGTACTTCTCGTGACACAAACTGAGCGGACGGGATGTGTCAGACGGTCTACTTGGGCATTCACATATTCAGTGAGCAGGGCCTCGAGTTCTGTTCTAAGAGGCAAACATCGCATCTGCACACGGCACAGCACAGGGAGCGGAGTGCAGGGTATGGGGCCAGCACTGTGTGCAGCTGGAGGTGGGGGGGGGGAGCTGCACATCTGGTGAGCAGAGCAGCCCGTAGAGACTCGTGCAGTCACTGAGTGAGACACCTGGAGCCAATGTACATTGTGTGTCAACTCTAGTTCAATAATACCGAACAAAAATAGCACATAGCCACTGCTTCACAAAGTCTATGGAAAACAAGGCTTCCCATTAAAAAAAAAAAAAAAAGAGGTTTCTGTAAACTAATTTGAGAGACTGACCCATTGAAACACAAGTGTCCGTGATTCGGCAGTGACAAGAAGACTCTCTGTATTGACAAGGGGTCAGGAAGGGGAGCAAAGAGGGCGCAGCCGTCTGCAGCGAGCTGCGGCCATCAGGGAGCTGGCCCATCACAGGCCCTTCAGGTGACATCAGATCTCCAACCATCTTCACCACCGCCCAGTGAGAGCAACAAGTTCAGAATGCTACAAAATCCTCGGAGAAAGATCAAGTCCTTAATATGCTTTTGTCGACAATGTTTTCAACTTTATTCTTATGTGCATGTGCTTTTCAAACACTCTTACCAATTCTGTGCAGTTTTTCACAGCAGATGAGAGCTACAACTCTTTCAGCCAATCGGACACAGCTCATTGGCGGACCCTGAAAGTAACAAAAAACATTTCCACTGTACGTGTGCGTACGATCTATCCTTAACACATGAAACTTCTATGAAACCAGAATCTTTAAAGCCAAACTTTTTATGAGAGCAAAGTGGTTTATTTTGAAAAATGCCAGCAGGTTTGTCAAAATCCTAATCTCCACGGCTGAAACAGCCATTTTTAAAAGTCCCGCCCAGTAAAACCTAGAGAAGTTATATGGAAGATTTGACAATTTTAATGTATTTACATTTCAGTAAGATTTTAATGTAGCTTATTTTCACTAACCTACAAATAAGAAAAAAAAAAAAAAACAATAAAGATATATCAAAACGTGGCCGTACCATAAGCGCTAACAGCACTGGCAAGTTCTCACGTGCAACAGAAATTAGTGACCTTGGGATAACTGGAAATCAGTACTGGGACCAAGGACGGCAGTCACGCAAAGGCAGATTTTTTGAGTGAATGACAAAACGGCTAGAGAAGCCCAAATATATTTAATACATTCTGTCCCTCAAGTGTGTAAGCCACAGCTGAATGTTCGTATTGGTAAGATCCTAGAGGGGCTTCTAGTCATCTACTCGGACAGTCTACTGAGGGTCTGGACATGTTGCTGACCACAAGAGACTTACAAACCTATGCTTAAGAACAGACATAAAGCTAAATTTCCCTACAACTTGCGCTGGCGTAGAGAAGCTGAAAAACAATCCATTAATGACATACTTGAAAAGCACAATCATTTCTTTTTCTAAACTTACAACAATGGAGGCTCGGAGAGGTGAGTTAATTGGCAGATAAAGAGTTGAATAAAATGTACCGTCAGGCAACTCTCGGGTTCTACATTTAGGAGCTAGATGAGTGAACGGGTCACTTGGTAATCTAGCACAGTATCTGTGAAGAAAAAGAAATGCCGATGCTAAATCTACACCTGGGAAATGGAGGAAAAACTCTGTACCGACATTCACAGCCTCAAGTTTGATTCCGCACGTCCCTCTTCCCCGCTACTGGGTTGGCATTTATACACGAAGCTTGGGCTCCACCGCGCTGAACTCTGAACAAGATGGACCAGTGCTGCCCCACAGAATCCTCGGCAGTGCTGTTCTGTGTCTACTCTGTCCAAGAGGCCAGCCACTGAGCACCTGACATGTGGTGAGGCAGCTAGGAAACTAATTTTTAGATTGTATTTCATTTTAATTAAAATTAAAACTTGAATTTCAATAGATATATATGTCCAATGAAATGACAGAGTGCAGAAAATACTGTTCAGAATCCATTAAAAGAGAACAGGCTGCTAGTCTTTGTTCCTCAATATCGGAAATGCACCCACAAACTCTCAGGGCCTGTCCAAGGAAGGCATCAGAAGAGGCTGAAAGGACAGCCCAGTGTTGACACAACGGAAGGCGGGAGAGCAAGAAGACCACCCCCGCCGCCCACCACTCCCCCACAGGAACAGCAGGAGAGTGTTACAGGGCAGGGAGCGAGCCAGCTTCAAGGGTACTGAGACTCAGCAAGGAAGGTGTTGGGATAGGCAGGTAATCGGTGGGGGCAGGACACGTACATGGAAGGCACTGGAATGAGCAGCCGCCCCGTAAGGTCACAGCCTGTGCATTAAGGGCACCCAAACACAGTAGCAGCCCTGCAGAGTAGGACACTGGCTGGATTCAGGGAGACTGGACATAAAAGTAATGATTCTAAGGACAATGGGAGTCCAATCCCTTACGACTGAAGAAGCCAGAAATATAGAAGAGAGGAAAGCTAGAATGAACCCCGTGGTGTGACAGGGAAAGTGAAGGGAACAACACATAGGTAGTCAGACACAGAAATAAAGAACTGTGCACACAAATACACACACACACACACACAGAATCACACAAACGCCACTTCTAGCCCTAAGGAGCCAGGCAGCGGCAACACTCCAGGGGCAATAAGCACGCCCAGCGCTAAGCACCCAGATTCTGGCCTCTAAATACCAGTCAGCTGCCACTGAAAGAAACCAGAACCTTTTGGAGAAATAGCCAATCTTGAGCTGGGCAGGGAAAAACAGAAGTTGAGACTAAGAATCTTAGCACGCCATAAAATAGGGAAGTAATAAAGAACAATGGTGATGTAAAAAGACTCATTTGAAGGGACTCCCACTGGTCAAATGGGAGGTAATTTTAACATCAAAATAAATAATAAAAGACAGTAACCAAACTATAACCCATTGAGTAAAACAGAACTCCATCAGCTCCTAGTAGATTAAAAAAAGCAAAGGGAATAGCTAACTGGAGAAAAGAGAAAATTCTTCGTTCCAGCAGAATACCAACGAACAGAAAGAATAACAGAATTAGAAGATCACCATTTTGCAGACCACAGCAATCATCAACTCAGGTGAGAAATACCAATGGATACTTAAACTAATGGGTGAAACTTGGAAGCAGAATAAATTTTATACTGTCTCAAACTATCTCCCCAAGAAATATGCAGTGGTTATAAATGGAGCAAAGGCAACTTTACAGCGGAGAAAGCTGGCAGGCCTTTCGTAAGTGATCAGAGCCACCCCCACGAGGAAGAGCTCCAAGTGACATCGAGTGCACCCGGGAGGACAGGATGAGAAGAACACAGCATCACTTATGTGCCAGCCCCAGGGCACACCCTGGGGCTAAAAAGCCAAGCCAAGAGACAGACTACAAAATGACTGGCCTATAATCTTTAAAAGTTGCAAGGTCATTCAGGTCAGGGAAAGACAAGAATGGTTCCAGGTTGAAGGAGACTAGAGAGATGAGAAAAACTCATACAGCCCTTGATCCTGGCTTGGATCCTTTCACCACAAAAAGACATTCTCATGAACTTCAGGTTTGAGGGGTAAATGCAAGCTCTAGGCAGTATTCCTGCAGCACTTTTTAAGCTTGTAATTGTTTCAAAGTAAAAAGTCAAACAGAAAATCTCATGTCAGTTGCTCCTTTATTTTGCCTCCGCACAATATTTATCCTGATACATAATCTAGGTATGTATCTGCTTTTCTCAGTTCTTGGAAATGTTTATTACCAATTCAGGACAAAGTAAATTAGAACATAATTAAAAAGGCAAGTCAATTTATCATAATCTTATATCCTAGCTAATGGAAAATTCAACATCCCTCAACATTCAGGGCACAAAACATTTCAGAATAAAAATTTAGTGAGTACTAGAAAATTAAGTAAAATCTAATCAAAATTAAGCACGCCTTCATTAAGTCAGCCTTGCCAACAAAAACTAAACATTTATCACTGCACAATACTGTTTTTGCCTTCTGATCAAAAAGAGGAATGAATGGAAAAAAGCAACTTCTTTCCTTTCTCTCAACAAAATAGTACAAGCCATAAACAGAAAGACTGGTGAATATTCGCAAAAGGTAAACAATGTCATACTCACAGGTTTAGACTTAAATCCTGCAATACTCCTAGGTTTTCCATGCAAATGGTTTCATATCCTACCTATTGATGTGTCCAATGGCCGTGTTGATTGTGACTCGTGGACCACCATCATCGGGCCTCAACACGTATGGTGGGAACACATCATCATCATCTACAACAGGTTCAATGTCAGTCTCTCCAGTGTCAACTGACTTGGAACACTTGTTTCTCAAGATCTGAATATCGTAGAAACAGATTTTATGATGAGAACGAGTATTCTCTTTGCCATATGTCAGGAGTTTGCCTCTGTACCTACAGAAAAAGCCCCCCTGACACGGAACAGCTCTCTCTCCTAAACACACTTCAATACTCAAAAGTCACCCGACACAGAAACTCCCTCCCGAAGTAGTCCCCCCAGGTCCAATCACACGGGGACACTCGCTATATGCGCACACGGTCCGCACAGTACCGGACCAACGCCCGTGCGCACACACACGCACAGACGGGGCTGTGTCGTCGCACTCCAGTGGCTCCACAACTCCATCACTCGACTGTGGCTACACTGTCCACACTAACACGACACTTTCCGGCCTCTCCCCCCATAACCCATCTGACCATGTTCACTGCGAGCTTTCAAACACTTTCTAAAATTACTTGACTTGCTCCTAACGTACGCACGGCACAGCCCTGCCGAGACCACTCTCTGTAGCTAGAGCTGTTTTTATCTATTTCCCGGCACACAGAAAATAACTTGAGAGATATCCTACTGACTTTTGGATCTTACCTTTTCAATAGCTTTGTATGTTTTAAGGTCTTCTTCAAAACTTCTTATTTTGTCTGTATCTGCTAACATTATGTAATTAGAGATCGGCGCCCTTGCTCTGCCCTTGCATTGAACATAGGACCGGTACTCTGTGGGTAAATCAAACCGAACCACCAAGTTGCACTTCGGTATATCAACACCCTCTTCCACAATACTTGTTGCAATGAGGAGGTTGGTCTCATGTGCTCGAAATTTCCTAAGGACCTGAAAAAAGTCCACCAAGAAAAGCAATGCTAAGGAATTTCCAAAGCAACGCTGTAGCAGAAGTAAGTGACAACTGTCTTTTTTTTTTTTAAGATTTTATTTATTTACCTGTCAGATATAGAGAGCATAAACAGGGAGAGCTGCAAGCAGAGGGAGAAGCAGACTTCCCGCTGAGCAGGGAGCCTGATGCCAGACTTGATCCCAGGTCCCTGGAATCATGACCTGAGCCGGAGGCAGACGCCTAACCGATTGAGCCACCCAGGCGCCCCACGACTGTCATTTCTGACACATACTCTGGGGACACTGAATCTTTCAGTCCAGGCTAAGGAAGATGACGACATCACACAGAACTCAAGATGCAAGAACACATGGGCAAAGAGACTCTTCTCTGATTTAATGACAGTTTTCAACTGAATAGGACTTGAAAAATCAAAGTGACTTTCTACCATACAGAAGTACGAACAAATCACAGAAAGCCTTCGGGTTGAAGAGACTGGCTTCTTCAATGGCCACAGGAGATCTAACCAACAAAGTGACCAAATGAATCCACTTCTGGAGTCCTACTGACATTCTGACCCTCCGTGGTAGTGTCTTATGTCTGTGAGACTGGGCCAACAGCTCTCCAAAGAGGTCAAAACCCTTTCACTAAAATCCCTAAAATGCTTGTAACTTAAAAATTACAAGTAAAGCATTACCTATTTTCTGGCATCTTGGGACATTTTCAACTTAAAGAATCAGAACTACTGATTAAAAAGTAAAGTGGAAATTTTTTTCATATTAAATCTAAAATAACATCATTCCTCAATCCAGGATAAGTAAAGTAAGTTGGCTTCTAAAACAGATCACACTGGTGGGCTACTGGACTTCCCAAATTTGGAATATTATCAAAAAGCTAGGACACAGAAAATGAGCTTCAATGTGAATTATTCTACCTCTAAGTTAAATAACAAACTTCAAATAAAAAGTTTTTGTTTGCCAGCCAGAACACTGTATTAGGTTTCACATCTTTACTATGCTGTCTCCTATATTAAAATCTTAAAATGCATGAAAAAAATTAAGCCAGAATCTTTAATGTATTCAACCAAGGCAGGACTTTAAATAGAAAACAAAACACTTTCTAGGGAAAAAAAAAAATTCA
>RCUC01097574.1:0-11275 GCA_003697995.1 Taxidea taxus jeffersonii | reverse complement strand
ATATTGAATGAATGAATGAGTAAATGAGAGATTGAATTAAATATATAACTTGGAGAAAGATACTCTTTTAAAGCATTCTCCCTGCACAGATGCAGGGAGGCCCAGAGAATCAGAAATACTAAGAAACGGGAATGGGATACACACGGAAATATCAGAACAACACTGTAGGAGAAGAACATGGCTGTAGCTGTAGCTCTAGGGAAGCCTGGAACTGTTTGGGGATAACTAGCATAGCACACAGCCTGACAGGCTGAAGTCCGTGTTATTTGTTTTAATATGTCTCCCACTAGACTACGGGCCCCTCCAAGGCAGGAACAGTTTCTTATATCTCCCTGTATATCCAGACTGAGCACACAGCCCTGCCCTGGGAGGGCAGGAAGAGCTTGGTAAAGAAGGATCAGAGTAGGGCATGAGATGCTGGGATAGTAAAAAGCTGACAGCCGATAAGGGTAAGCAACAGCATCTTGGTATCTAAGGGTTTTGCAAGAAGGGAAAGGACACTATGAAAGTGCTATGAGAAAAAAAAAATTAGAGGTTTTTTTTTTAAGATTTAAACAAATTTATTCATGAGAGAGAGCGAGAGAGAGAGGGAGAAGCAGACTTCCCATGGAGCAGGGAGTCCAACATGGGACTCGATCCCAGGACCCTGGGATCATGACCTGAGCTGAAGGCAGACGCTTAAGCAACTTAACCACCCAGGCGCCCCAGATTTAAAGGTTTTAAAAATCATGCCCTGTAGGTGCCCTCTATTTTGACAAAATGCCCTGAGAAGGTCTAAGGGGAGAGCAATAGTTTCAAACAACCACAATAGACAGAATTTCCATAAAGGTCACAAAATAGTAATCATAGTTAGTATTTAGAAGTTCCTAACATGTGGTAAAAGTTGTTTCATGCGCTTTTCATACATCATTTCTAATGTTAACATCTGGTCAAGGTGATTATTACTGCACTGAGATTAAAGCAGAAAATGACAAAAAGAGTTTGTATTGTGCTTGTCGCTTATTTCATTCTCAGAAGACATGGGAAGTACAATGCTCTGAGTACCGATTCTTATCCATTTGGGGATTGGCAACTGGATGCCAAGGATCCACCCTTAGGAAAAGGCCCATGTGTACTATGAAAGGGATTCGCAGGTGCCTACCAAGCACCCAGCCTCCCTGTCTCCCTTAGAAATGGACCCTTGATTTTGCAGCAATGTGCCCAGCTGAAAAACCACATTTCCAAAGCTTCCTCTGTGACGGAGGGATCCAGATGAATACATTCTGGCTAGAAGTAGAAGTTATTAGGTAAGAGTCCAAGAAACCTATTTTATTTTTGTTTAAGATTTTATTTATTTATTTGGGAGAGAGAGAGAGAGAGAGAGCACAAGCAAGGGGAGCAGCAGAGGGAGAGGGAGACTGCTGAGCTGAGCAGGGAGCCTGATGTGGGGCTTGATCCCAGGACCCCGAGATCACGACCTGAGCCAAAGGCAGACACTTAACTGACTGAGTCACCAGGTGCTCCTCAAGAAGCTTCTTTTAAAAAGATAATCTGACTCATTTGGGAGGGCATTTTACCTCTTCCCTTCTTTTATCCTTCTACCCAGAATAGACATGAAGAATGGTGGTGTGTTGGCCACAAGGCAACCCTTAGGGAGGAAGCTCCATGTGAAAGAAGGTGGAGCAGAAAAACAAAAGATGCCTGGACCACTGACAACACAGTACAGCCACCTAATCAGCCTGAGGTTGCTATCCTTGAGATTCTTTTATATGAATGGGAAAAGAAAAGCCCAAACACTCACACTGAATTTTGTATTATATTTCCAAAACTCCAAGTTTCCCTTGAACCCACCGATAGGCCATGGTGTAAGAAGCCATGTTCCAAAGGAACTTCCATATTGTCTTTCAGCCAAGCTGAGGACAAGTGGAGATAAGTGTATCGGGCTTCATGCAAGTTCCAAGAGGGAGGAATGTCTGCTTACCTTACATGATCTGTGTCAGGATACCTTGCTGGGAGGAGAATGGTCGAACCGAGGAGTTAGAAAATATTTAAACTCTTGGGGCGCCTGGGTGGCTCAGTGGGTTAAAGTCTCTGCCTTCGGCTTAGGTCATGATCCCAGGGTCTTGGGATCGAGCCCCGCATTGGGCTCTCTGCTCAGCAGGGACCCTGCTTCCTCCTCTCTCTCTGCCTGCTTCTCTGCCTACTTGTGATCTCTGTCTGTCAAATAAATAAATAAAATCTTTAAAAAAATGAAAATATTTAAACTCTCTTGAACTCTCAGAGATAATTTGGAGGGCAGTGAAATATGTGAATAGAGGACAAGAATCAGCAGGAAATGAAGAAAGGACTAAAAACTACTCAAGTTCCATCTTGATCTGAAAGTTAAATGGGAACTAGTGCAGGATTCTAAGAAAGATGTTATATTTCCATATGAGGCAGGAGAGGAGGAGATGTTAAAAACTGAATAGTTTTTTATTCTACAGTTATGATTTTTACTGATTTTTTAAAAAGATTTTATTTATTTATTAGAGAGCAAGAGAGAGAGCTCGGGGCAAGGAGCAGAGGGAGAGGGAGAAGTAAAGGGAAAGGGAGAAGCAGAGGGAGAAGGAGTAGCAAAGGGAGAAGGAGAAGCAGAGGGAGAGGGAGAAGCAGAGAGAGAAGGAAAAATAGACTCCCCACTGAGCAGGAAGTCCGATGTGGGGCTTGATCCAGGACTCTAGGATCATGACTTGAGCCAGAGGCAGATGCTTAATTGACTGAGCCATCCAGGACTCCCTATTTTTACTGATTTTTAAGAATACTCACCAGAATACTGAGCAGCGTTTGGCTGCATATTGCCCGTGTTTCTTCTTTGGTCTTTGTAATCTGGGGGTGGCCTTGTCAAATGTCTATTTATCTGATCCTGCGGAGCAATCTTCTCCTTGAAAACACAAATAAAAACATATTAAGTTGCATGTTTTCTTTCCCACTTGTAAACATTTATAGACTGTCATTCAAAAAAGTAAGACTGCAAGAACAACTTTGCAGCTATAGCTGTGAATCATATACCTTATTTACTAGTGTTACTTCAGAGATGGGTCTTTTCAATTTCAATAAATTTCCTGCGTGGAAGTATAATTCCAACTCTCCTTAACACTCAGTGTGTGTTTTGGGTCTAGCAACTAATCTCATTTTCTTTATTTTGCCATTAGATTTCAAGGAGAGCTAAATTCCTAAGATTTTTGAGATGGTGTTTCTAGTTTTATTTTGTAGCACACCTGAGGTGCTTTGGTACCTATTATTTAATTCTGGTCCCATGGAGTGTGGCAGGCATAGGAGTCGGGTTGCCAGAGAAAATACAGAACACTTGGAAATTCTGTATTTTTATTTGTTAAATCTGGCAACCTTAGAGAGGAGGAGATGCCAGGGGATAATCTATCAGGATTGGTGGGGGCACTATACACATATTACCCAATTTTCCCCCTCTAAAATCACTCTTGAAATAGGAGAAATTATTTCCACTTAATAGATGAAGAAATGGAAGCTTCCTTAGGCCAAGTAACTTGCCAAAGATCAGAGTGGTAGAAAGGAATCAAATCCTGACTCAAAGATTCTGGTCCTTTCCTTGCCACACAATACAGTATTGGCTTCACTGTTTCTCTGTGCCCCATTCTCAAAGCACAGAAGTCTCCTAGGCTCCCTTCTTTTCTTCCTTCCATAATCAGCCACCTTTTAGATCTCTAGAATAGGTGAGTTTGGGAGCTAAGAGAGGAAATAGGTACGTTCTTTTTATATTTTCAATGCCTTTAGCCAAAGACCTCCAGGAACACACCTGCTGGGTTTACTACTCATTGCAGCAAGGGAGAATGCACATTATGGGGGGACCCTGGAGTGCCTCAGCATTAGAGCGTTAGAAAGAACCTATCCTGGGGTTTGAGTGTTGATTGGATGATTTAGGGAGGGTCTAAGAAGGCAATGATTTGTTCTAGGTTGTAAGCTGTCAAAGTGAGGTTGATTCTATCATTGAGTAAAGAAGCAGCCATTGCTCACTTAGCAAAAGGGGGGGGGACTGGTATTTTGTGGGTTACAGAGTGACCTTGTGTCTGTATTTAGATCATATTATGAAGTGGCCTTATTGTGTCTCATTTTATCATGGTCTCCAAGTAACCCCATCTGAGCTTGGTATCCTATCAGATGGTTCATGTCTGACAAAAGCAAAAATGGCCCAGATGCGAGCGTCATATCAATGTGGACTCTTATCAATCTTTCTCAACATGGATCAGGAAGTTTTTAGAATTGCTTTACTGTAGCATTGTATGCACCCCAAAGCAACCTCCATTTTCAAAGATAGACATAACTGGCATAGGTAGAAAGGGAACAATGAAGTTATAGAAAAGTCAATAAATAGAAAACTATATAAAGATAGAGGGATAAATTAGATGGAGGCCACATGTGCACTGGCCAAGTTCCCAAGATCCCACGTGAACCATGTATTTCTCAGTTCCTTAAAACAACAACAAACCAAGTTCAAATTTTTGTCTAAGAAAAAAAAACTTGAAAGACTCACAGGGGCTTTGAGGCATCAAGTAATTCGTAAAAAACACGATTTTGATGAGCTAAGTATAAATGAATCAGAAACATATGGATTACATTTCTTTTAAATATGGGTTTACAAATGAAGGAAAAAAGTGGTTGGTGAAAGTCTTTATGGTTTTGCCCAAACCCTAAATGTTTAAGAAACAGCTTGAGATGTTCCATGAACCCAAATGCAGTGATGTTCAACCCTGCCTGTTGTAAACTACTGTGCAAGCTGACAAGTTTTATTTTTTTGCCAAGCATGGGACTTTCTGAATTCTTCTCTTTTTTCAAAAGCTTCTGTCATTTTTTTCTTATGTCAATAGGTGTTTCTGCTGTTTATATTGAAGTAAACAGGATTTGTGCATGGGTGCATGTGCATGTATGTGTGAGAGAGAGAGAGACAGACAGAGACAAAAATAGAGATAGAGACAGAGGATCAGGCTCTTGGTTCCCATTAAAGACTAGATCTCAAATCTGAACTTATTTTTATGTATATTCAATGTACTTACTGACTTTTTACTTCCCCGAGGGCTAAATTAGGTTGTTCCAAGGGTTAACAACACATCTCTGGAAACCTGAGTTTCTTGAACTACTTGCTCACCAGTGAGTTAAATTTAATGGCCTGGCATATGGACTATTCATGGGAATGGCTGTGTCATCCCTGCATGCTCAGGAGTAGCAAAGACCAGACTGCAGCACGGAATGCAGACTGCTCCCAGTCTCATTCTCTACAAGAGGATGACTGCCCCATTTTGCCTAAGTATAAACACACAGGCCATCTCTGAGACTACATCTGTAGAATGTGAAATTGAACTTCTCAATTAATGCCTCATGATCTTGGACTCAGTAATTCAACCCAATAACCTGGACCTGAAAACCCCCTATAGGAATAATCTCTGTTGTGCTTATCTGCCCTGCTTCAGTTTTGCCTCTCAAAATCTGACATATAGATAAATCTAGGACCTCCCTCATAACTCCAATCAGAAGGACTAGTCCTTTGCCACTGTAAAAGCTTGGCGTGGCCCCTGGCCCACAAAAGGTGCACAAAATGTGTTCGTTATTGCGATGCCCACAGTCTTACGTATGACTCGACTCATCTTTCCTCTTTGTGCTTCACTGATGAGAGAATAACAGGGTGTACGGATGACGCACTTTCATGAGAAAATGTCTCAATTTAGGCGCCTTTCTGGCCTTGCCAACTGACTGGAAATGACTACAAAGCATATGCTAATGTAAAGCCATATCAAAGACTGTTTCTTCCTGGATATGCTAACAAGCACAGGCACCCTCAATGGTGTCCAAACAAAGAGAAATGTGAATGGTTTATAAAAATCACAAAAACAGCAGTCCCATTTCTCATTCACTGCCCTTTGCACCTGTCTCAGTGTTGACTCAACTGGGGCCCAAGGAGAGTTCAGCCAGTGCCAGGACAGGATCCTCGGGGCACTTGCCTTTGAATCAGAGCTGAAAATCCAGAAATTCAACCTCTGTGTGTTGTAATTCAACACATGAGAATTACTGATGGTAATGATGATAGTCAATCTTAGATTGTATGATTTTCTCTCCTGCTGCCCTTGTTTCTAAGCTATTTAGTTGACAAAGATAAAAAAAAGAAAGGGAGGGAGTTGGTGGGACACCTGGCGTTTCCAGAATTACAGAAGACTTATAGAAGAAATTGGTTGTGTTGATTTGTGATCTAGTCCGTGGCACGCCTGCCCCTTAGGGCAGTACTCAAGGTCACCTGTAAATTTATTGCTCATTATTCCTTATTCGTCCCTCACTATTTCTTCTCACCTACGCTAGACCCCGAACTTATTCCATTTGTCATTCCTTAAAATTAATGAATGATTATGTTACTATTCATACTATTTTATTTTTTCAGTGTTCCAAAATTCATTGTTTATGCACTATACCCAGTGCTCCATGCAATACGTGCCCTCCATAATGCCCACCACGAGGCTCACCCAATCCCCCACCCACTCCCCTCCAAAACCCTCAGTCTGTTTCTCAGAGTCCACAGTCTCTCCTGGTTTTTCTCCCCCTCTCATTTCCCCCCATTCATTGTGAATTAAATATTTCAGAATTTAATCTCAAACCCATCAATAAATACACACCTGGGCTGGACCTTTTGTTGTCTGGCCCCTCCTCACCTACTCTATCCATCAGAATTCTGCAGTCTTCAAGGTCAAAGTCAAAGTCAAATTGTACCTCTTCTGGGAGACTTTCCTTAATCTTTCCAGGCTGGATGATATCTTTGCTCCATTACCTTTTCCCTTACTCTGTTCATACTTTATTGTAATGCAAATCTGAGTTTGGTTCTTCCTTGTTTCAAATCATTAAAGGCCTTGCCATTGCTTTTCAGTAAATTCATCAAACTCTAGCCTCTCTTCTCTGGCCTCCTTGCCAATTATTTTCCTAATCTTCTACTGCCATCTACTACATCACATGCAGTATACGTTATTGTCCCCGAGTCTTTGAATATGCTTATTCTTCCGGCCTGAAAGCTCCCCTCCTCTTTACCCCATCACCTACTTCACCTTCAGATCTTCAGTAGATAAAACCTCCTCTCTGAAACTTTCTAGTTTCTTTCTAGTATTTGCCACATCACAGCATTTCATCACCTGCCTTTTGCCTATTTATTTCACATCCCTGTGGGCTCTATGCTCCTCAAGGACAAAGACAGGGTCTCTTTTATTTATAGCCATTAATATTTACTGAATGAATGATAGCACCTATCACACCCTAGATTTCTGACTTTTACTACAAAGCTCCTTGAGTATAAACATTTTTTATTTTGTTTGTCACATCTCTGTGTACCTTGACTCTATCAACCTGGAGATGGCTAACTCTGCCCCTTTTTCCTTTCATTTGGCCAAATTGTCTGAAGGGAGAGAATGAAACCTGGAGAACTTGGCGTTTGGAGGCCGGAGGGGCTTGAAACCGTGCCTGACTGTATGTCTGAGGACACGGTAGGGAGAGCAGATAACGGTGAAGTCTGGCTAGAGCTTGGGTCCTGCTGGGGAAATAACCACCTAGCCTTTCTTTAATGTCACTTAACTTTAGTGAAAGTTGGAAATAGATCCTCAGTTTTCTTTAGAAACATCCCCCCTTCTGAGATGCTTTATTTTGGAAGCCAAATCTTAAGTTTTGAAACTCCATGCTGGCTTTTACAACTGTTAGAAATCCCTTTTACCTCTAAAATCAGTTTGGATTCAAGTTGATTAAAGTTCTGTCCACGATTTCTGCCCCTCGGGGCTGCAGCATAAAAATGGCTCCTTTTGCCTGATCCAAATACCCATGTTGGTGGTTCTTAACATTCCTGGGCTGGGCAGGGCTAGTTAGGTGGGGTGCCATGCATTCCAACTGTCCAGCAGCTGGTAAATCAAGTGCTTTTTTATTTTTTTCCTGCAGCATGATAACTTATGTATAGAATTAGCTTTTCTTCTAGCCAGGACTCTCTCCTTGCTCTCATTGAAGTAGGCACAGAGAAAAGGGCAGTGATCAGGAAGGGGAAATAATTCCCCCTGTTAGGTCAATAGGTACGTGCAGTAGTCATTAGGAGAGAGTTTTACCGTATCAACCAGCATCTGCTGCTGGAGGAGAAGCTGCTGTTTCCGCTCCATGATCGGCCTCTGTAGAGTCTGTTTCTTTCCCATCAATTGCTGATTCAACAGTGATGACTGGGAGTTCATGTAACCACTTCCGGTGTTTGGATTTGAGCAGGGGTTGGGACTTGGACTGGGGCCTGTGTTCTGGCCGACCACAGAGTGTTGATCCTAAAGAAGAGAAGGAGGAGGTAGGGGAAGCTACTGTGAATTAAAAGAAGAAAAATATAGCACAGAGATCATAAGCTTAGATTCCATACATTTTTCATCTTAAGATCAAACATGCTTAAATGAGTTGGAGATCAGAGAATTGCCTTTTAAATGTAGGAGAAATAAATGCGTATTATGACAACCAAAGCTGCTGGGTTAATGACATTAGGGCACTGGAAAAGCTCCCATATGTCTCTGATGGTGGAACCTCCACATTCCAGAAGGCGTTTACGGAACCTCAAAGAAAACGACCATAAAAACATATGGCAAACCTCTCAATTACTCAGGAACAAACACATCATACAGTAACAAGTTCTTCTTTTTCCTTAAAGCTAGCACATATCATTGCTGATCCTGTAACAGAAATTATGTTTTAATGCATATGTTTAAAAGTTGAGTAACCATTTTGGTCAGAAGGGGCCAAGCTTTCAGTGATAAGAAGGGAAGACCTGTGAGTTTCTGTTTTACAAACACTCTGAAACCTGGAAGGGACTTCACTTTTCGGAGACTTGTCAATTTTGCTCCCTGGTCAGGAAGTCAGGAATTTCATTGTATCAATCAGTAAAAGAACACCCAACTGACAATGAGAAAGTATTGATTAAATACAACATGGTAGAGTAGTCATCTTGGGTATTGCCTTTCTAACTCAAGGTCTCTACCGACCTTAACGCATTGACCCTGCAGGGCAGAAAGCTAAACCTACCCAAATGTTTTCATGAATTCCCAATGCCCTGTTCAGGCTTGTATACTGTGAGGGTTACAAGAACTCTTCCCACCATGAAGAATGTATCTAATTAAGGAAGAAATGATGTGCTTACATGTAAAAATACAAGAAAATACAGAATCAAGCCTTAGATATGATACAATTCCTAAGTCAAAGGTCCTCACACTTTGATGATGTTCACTGGGGAAACAAATGCTCTGGGCTTGCTCCAGAAATTCTGAGGGTTCCTGGTTCCTGGTCAGGAAATTCTAATACTCAGTGGTCAAAGGTATGCTCTTTGAGAAACATTGAGAAACACTGGATGATGGGAGCAATAAAACCCAACTTTCATTCCCCATCTGGATTGTGTGAAGTTACAAGAGATTAAAAAGATAAAGCAGCTCTCATGATGCCTGATGAGCAGTCGTATACACACCTTTTGTGGAAAGTCTCTTCTATCTCCTTCCTTTTCTTTAGTTATCTACTATGCTAAAAAAAAAAAAAGTCCACAGCCTCGAGAAATAGGCAATGTGGACTATTCAGTAATTCCTGGGGATACAGAGCTTACCAACTACCTCAAAAGCAAAGGGATACAAAATAATCCTAAAAATGACCAGACACTGAGTCTTATTACAGACCACCGTCTGTAATAAGGCACCGTCCTCAATGCATTCCATGACTGACCACATTTAATCCTCTCGATGAAACAATGAGTAGGAACTAGTATTATGTTCCCACTTTTGCAGATGAGAAACATGAGCTCAGAGATCACACAAGTAGTTGAGGAAGATGTGAAGCCAGGTCTGTCTGACTTCAGAATTCTTCCTCCATCACTGTACCTGTTGTCTCTCAGCTCAGATAAGATGTGTTGAGGAAAAAAGGTGCTCCTGCTTTTGAAGTGTGCAGAACCACCTGTCCGTGCAGAACATGTTGATTGAGCACCCTCCCTCAGGCACGAGGAAGGGAGTGTGGTGGCAAGAAGGGCAGGCTGTGGGGGTCTGGAAGGGGGGCGGTCTTCCTCATCAGTTAACTAAAAATAATGGGAGCCATCTCTGAGGCAAGCACATCCTCCGTGCAGCTTTAAATAACCATCCCCAGACACCTCTGCACACAATGCCCAGTCAGTTCTCTCAAAGTTAAATCCAACTTGGTCTTGGGGGAAAAGGTTCACCCCACATGTCCTACAAGCCACTAGGGATATGGGCCTGCAGACAAGCATGTGAGGGTCATTACCATGATGGCAGTGGGTGATCTGTGCATTGAGCACTCTTGGAGGGCAGGTAGAGAAGGAAGTACCTGGAGGACTGAGTGTTGAATCTTTTGGTCTGCCCACACAAATGAGAGCGAAGCAGAGACTGGGACAGGGAGAAACAGGGTTGGGGAGATGGGGGGTGGGGTCAGACAAGAGTAATGATGACCAGAAAGTGATGCTAGAGCACATCAAAGTGCGAGAGAATATAGTGGAGGTGGTGGCTGGCCCTTCACTCTCCACCACAACCAGAATAGAAACCATCTGCTTTTTTCTAAGATATAATAATTTGAAGTTTAATGCAAGAGGGTGTATTTTGTGTTTTAAGAAACTGGCTGATGAACATACTCAGAAATACTCAATGTGTTGTTCTTCTCAGCCTTCTTGGCATGGTCACAGTGCACAAGATCATGAACTCTGCAGATGAGCCTGCTGGAATTCATATCCCAGTTCCATCACTTTTTGGCTGAGTGATCTGGGAGATGTTAATTTACCTCCATGAGCCTCAATGCCGTTCTCTGTAAAATGGGCACAATAACAGTACTGACTTCATGGGGTCCCTGTGAGAATGAGAGGAAATGATACTATGCACAGAGTTAAGCACTTAGTAACTGACGGTGGCTGGTAACTGTTCACATTATTTCCACACACACAGGAGGAGTCTGTTTTCTTTGTTTACTGTGAAGCAAAGGAGACAGGCCTTGCAGATGGCACAAAGCTGTTCTGTGTTGACTCCTTCAGAAATGCAGAGGTCACAGTTATATTGCAGAGAGTGAGCTACTGATGGATTCAGGGAATGACCTTCATCCTCTACCTGGAGACGTCAGAAGAGGAGCTAGGAGTCATCCATTCTCTGATGGAAGCTCTTTTGGAAGGATGCTTCCTTCATATGGGTTAGGGGTTTGACTCAGGGCCCTGATACATTTTTTTTCCTGGTTTTTATTTCTTAACATCTAATTATTTATTAATAGA
>RCUC01097569.1:0-12504 GCA_003697995.1 Taxidea taxus jeffersonii | reverse complement strand
GTCTGAAGGCAAGCTACTCAGGACATAGGAAGCGTAAGCTGTCCTGCCTACCTCCAGCCAGCAAGTCTATGCTTGGCTGAACTTTGGGAACGCACATTCCATCCTCGACTCTGAGTGATATCTAATTACCATAGGTAATACCTGGAAATTATTTGAAAATCCCAACTCAGGGGCACCTGGGTGGCTCAGTGGGTTAAAGCCTCTGCCTTTGGCTCAGGTCATGATCTCAGGTCCTGGGATTGAGCCCCACATCAGGCTCCAGAAAGCCTGCTTCTCCACCTCTCTCTCTGCCTGCCTCTCTGCCTACTTGTGATCTCTCTGTCTGTGTCAAGTAAATAAACAAAATCTTTAAAAAAAAAAAAAAGGAAATAAAATCCCAGCTCAGTTTCGCCATTGTGACCTTCACTCCAGCCTTCTACTCACACCTCTCTGCATTTTACTCCCCCCCAATATGTTTCAGGCCACTCCTTCTCCAACTTTCATGTGCAGATCAATTATCTGGAGAAATTCTGGGTACTGGTTTGCATGAAGATTCCTCTTCAGTAGATCTGAAAGTCTGCACTTACAAGGAGCTCTGGTCCAGGAACCACATGGTGAGTAGCAAGATTCTCAGATGTGATAGGTTGGCATCTACAGAGCTCTAGAGCTGCGGGCTGACTGGCGGGTAGTAAGTCGGTAACTACCTGCTAACTAGTTACTTTCTCTGACTGTCAGTAATATACAAGCCATAAGCCTACCGAATTCCTCCTGCCCTTGAAGACCGACATAAAGGGACTTGGGCTCACTGTTCGAAGCCCAGAGACCATCAGACCCTCCACAAAGAGCCTCTTAATCCCTGTGGCTTACTTTCTCTAAGAAAGTTTATGATGGATCCTTTTGTACGTCAACTTGACTGACCACAAAGCCCACATTAGACGTCATTCTGGGTGTGTCTGTGAGCTTGTTCTCTTTTGAGATTAACACTTGAATTGGTGGGCTCAGTAGAGCTGACTGCCTTCCCCCAGGTGGGTGGGCATCCTGCAGTCCACTGAAGCTCCTGAAGGAACAAAGATGGAGTCAGGAGGAAGCGGCCCCTTTCTTCCTGCCTCACATTTCTAGCCAAGACATCTCATCTCGTCTTCTCCTGCCTCTGATGGGGCATTATACCACTGGCGTCCCTGATTCTCAGGCCTCTGGACTCGGACGGAGTTACCCCGCCAGCCTCCATAATCACGTGACTGATTCTTCCTACTAAATCCGCACGCATATATCTATGTCCTACTGCTTCTGTTTCCCTGGAGAACCCTGACTAATCTGTAATCTGTCCACCACTTGGCTCATCTGCCTCCCCGCGCATTCTTTCTTCCGCCTCCAAACAGCTGAACTCCAAACTCTAAACACCACTAACACCAAGTATTTGCACCTGGCACAGCTGGATGAAGATTTAGAGGGACACATTTTGTTCCATCAGAGAACTCCCCTGCCAGGAACATAAACGTTGACTGTTTAGATACCCTTGTTCTCAAAAGTTCTATCAACCCCGGGATAAGAGGTCTCCTCACCTGCCCAGACCTCGCTGCCCACCCCCACCCTCATTTGTCCATTTGTGGCGAAAAACTGTGTTTTGTTGTTTTCTCCCAATCCATGCTGTTATCCCAAACAAGAATTTTGATTGACAAGAAAATGCCATATATTCAGAAGAGAATTTACACTATTTTCTTAAGTATAGAAGACATTGCAATTCAGGTTTAGATTAAAAGATTGCTTTCCTCTGTTCAACACATGGGTTGGATTGAGAAACATGGAACCACTTATTACACTAATTTCTAGTAAATGACCTTGGACAAGTCTTTCAACACTGCCTTTTTTTCCTTAATTATAAACTATAGTTAGTGATACCTATCCTTATTGGTGGTTGTGACATTTTAAAAACTAACAAGGTGAAGTGTCTAATGCGTGCTTCGTAGGCCATGACCTTTCTTCCACAAGCCAATGTCCTGCTTTCCCCCAAATTGGCTTTCATGATCATTTCAACATGAGCCCCTTGTAGCAAAATTAGAGCAGCAAATCCTGATGAATTTAGGGGGGAAAGTATAATGTATTCTAGGCTTTTCGTTAATTTGGATTATCAATGCCACCTCCTCTTTCAGCATCAAAGATAATTGAAAGCTGACTGTACCATCAAAGTAACATCAACTTTAAGCTTTTGCATTCATTAAACCTGCATTACATTATTCTTTAGTGCCAAGGAGTAAATTCCTTAATGACAAATGAGTCAATACATCCAAGTCCAGGAGTCGCCTTTTGTACCGGTAGAACCAGCTCATGAAAGAGTCACATCAGCAGCCCTTTGCAAAAAGAAGCCATCCTATTTTTAGTCTGAAACTCCCAGACTGAAAATCAGAAAGCATCCGAAGAGAAAGGCACCATTTGGTTTGCCTCCAAACATACTTGTAAAGACGTGCACCCTTCTGTTTCCATATTTCTCCCCCTCAGATGACATACACAAACAGCAAGAAGACAAACGTCCCCATTAAAATACATTGATACCATAATGACATTAATCATAACAAAAACAATTAGAAGAAGGCTCACAAGAGAGCAGGTACTCCTCAGGACCCTCCATCACAGCAGACTTCTGGGAGCATTATTCCAACCACTGGAAAATAAAGAGCAAGGGGGTAGAATGGAGAGAAGCCTGGTCTGTGTACATCTAAACAGAGATGGGGATGTTTGCTGTGCCAAGTGGTTCTGGATTATAAGCCTCATCGTGATTTTCAACTGGAAAGTGAATTTCTTTTCATTTCTTTTTCCCTTTGAACAAACAAAACTGGAACATGGGAATTAACACAATTGAGCCCCTTTTTAAGAATCCCAGCTGCCAAACCAGAGTGGGACATTGTCAGAAAGACAGGAATTGGGCCCAGGAAGGGTTGGGGCCCCAGGGGAAGGCAGCTCAAAGGCAGAACACTGCCACGTGCGCGCCCACAAATGTGCTTTAGTAGGAGAAAAGAAAAGGAATAGGGAAAAAGGAGAAGGATAATTATAGGTTATGGAAACTGATCAACTCAACTCACAGGGCCCGAATCCAACCAGAAGAGCTAGCACCAGGATTTCAATCTTAGGACCAGGATTTCCATCTTGGGACCTTTTTTTGCAAAATGAATGAAATCATGTATTCTCAACCCCCTTGCCTGCTCAGGACCAGAGACTGAAGCAGGCAGAGAACTGAGGGGAGAATTCAGTGTGACTGTGGACGAGGAGCCCCTGTAGGTGGACCTGAGCCCTGGCCATCAAGCTGCTTGCTTTTCCTCCCACTGACCAAGTCCAAGGTTAAGAGGGCATCTCACATGTAGAGAGTGGCTTTCCAAGGGCTTCTAGGTACAAGCCCTATCTCATTTAATTCCAACGGCAGCCACATGTTGGGCTGGATGCTGATTGCCTTTGTGCCACTTCACAGCCAACAGTGCGAAGGGGTCAAGGATATGCCGGTCATACATCATTGGTCACTACCTCAGACGGAAGCCTTTAATCTTCCAAACCCCAAACTGCTGGACTCCTGACCCTATGCTACAGGGGCCTCTCCACCAAGTGACACAACAACAGGTCCCTTCAGAATTTATTATACAGTCAGGACCTACAAACCCAGAGTGCTTGCACAGCTTCCACAAATAAGAGCAAGTGATAAGATCGCCCTGATAGTTCCCACATTATGTGGTCAACACAGAGGGGAGCTAATCCAGCAAGTCTTTAAACATTGAGGTAAGCTCTTTGCCTCTGTACTCAGCTTTCTGGTGATAAAATAAAAAATCAACATAGATTAACATAAACCTTGAGCTAATGTTAAATTGTAAAGACTCAACTACTTTCTTTCTCACCTTTCTATGCAATGAATGATGATAATATAGTGCTTTTCATTCACAAAAGTACTTGGGTGGCAGTTTCTCAAGTACTCTGGTAAAACAAAATTTAAACATTTGGGACTATGTTTTTAAAAAAATCAATGCCAAATGACTGTGTTTATGATAAATTTATCTCTACTGTGACCCATTGGGGTTTATCCTGGGTATACAAAGATGGTTCAGATTAGAAAATCCATCAGTATAATTCACCACATTGATAGATTTAAGGGGGAAAAAATTCATCAGATTAGTTCAAGAGATGTAGAAACCTTATTAAATAAAATTCAAAATTTCTTTAAGATTCAGAAAAGAACTTCTTAGCAATATACAAGAATTTCCCTTACTATATAGATGACATTTAGCCATACTTTCAGTGTCATACTAAATAGTGCAAACTGAGCCTCCTCCTCACTAATATCAGGAAGAAGGCTAGAGTCCAAACAACCACCTCTGCTGCTCATATCAGAGGGATGGAACACATCAACCCTAGGGCCAAACTGTCCGGGATTCACAATCTGTTTCTCCCTCGTTGCTATCCTGGGCATACTCAAATTCCCTCTACCCCAGTTGCCTTTTGACAAAGACCCTGTCCCTGACCTTGAGTCAGGCTACCTTGGGCCCACCTACTCCAGTTGAAGCAGGAATCCTGCCCCGCCAGCTTAGGAAGAAGTCTCCTCTTCCAAACCTTATGAAGCTCTTCATCCCTCACCTTTGATGTCTAAGTCCCTCATGTGCCTTCAACAAGAATTCCGTTAAGTCAGTATAGCAAGAAGCCACCAACCTCTGATGTCTCCTTAGTAATTTTCCATCCGCTGATCTGAACCTCCTGCTTCGTGGCTATAAATGCCCGTTGTCTTTGCTATGTTCAGAGTTGAGTCCCGTCTGTCTCCCCTACTATGATAGTCTTGACACCTATTATAGTGGTCCTGCATGAAGTCTTCTTTATGGTCTTATAAGCAGCAGAACATTTATTTCTTAACACTACCAATAAAATAAGAATAATGATATTATTGATCTCATACAGATGTCATGATATGGGAAGAGCTAGTACATGCAAGGTGCTGAGAAGAGTATCTAAGACTCTAAAAACGCCCTAAAAATTTCAGTGGTTACCGTCATAGAGATATACACTTTTTAGAAGAAAAGGAACAGAATGAGTGGGAAGCAGGAGATAAGATGTTAGAAAAAAATCCTAGAAGACCACAGTAAATTATTATCATGAGATTGCTGGAATACAAAACCAATTTTAAAAATCAATACTAGCAGTAGCTCATGCAATTTTTTGAAAGTTAAAAAAAAACCACTGTCTTCTTCAGTAATGATAAAATATAAGGTGCCTAAAAATAACCTAACAAAAGATGTATAAAAGCTTTATAGGAGGCATTGTACATCACTATTCAAAGACACGAAGACCAAAATAGGGAATAGAGAAATAGGTCACGTTCACATGGAGAATGCCTCAGTCATATGTGTCAGTTCTCCCAAACTAATTTGTCCACTTAATTCATTTTTAATCCAAATCTCCATATTGCTTTTCTCCGAACCTGACAAAATGTCAAACAGCAGTATTTGGCCTCACAGACGTCAAGATTACCATAAAGGATAATCAAATTAACCTGTGCTGAAAGAGACTCGCACATAAAATGAAAGTAATGATCATTTAAGTATGAAAGTTAATATTAATGAGTATATTTAACGAGTTAGGCTCTGCACAGAGGAGCCAAAGTGCAGTATTGCTCCTTTAATCCCTCAAAAGGCATTTATCTGCTTTTTTATCTGTTTTGTCTGTTTTAAGCATGACTGAGCCACCCAGGCCCCCAGTATTTATTAATGTTTCCTCCTTTTTCCAGATAAGAGGGACTGAGGTAGAAATGCAGGAAGATTATACAACTCCATGAAGAGGACATCCCTGTTAAGTAATGATAGCAACTGGGCTTTGCACCCAGGTTGTTTCTCTACCATCTCTGCTGTAGTATCTCTTTTAGAAACATGATATTCTACAAAGTGGCATTAAAATTCAGTAGGTAAAGGCTAGAATATTCATTAAGTGGGAATGGAACAATTGGCTAACCATACGAAATACATACACACCCACACATACACACACATGCACATTCCAGAATGACTAAAGACCTCCATTTAAAAACAGAATTTTGGGGGGAAAAAAATAAAAAGATTTTCTTCACAACATTGGGAAGAGATTTCTTAAGTTACAAAAGCACTAACATCTGACAAAAGATCAATAAATTTACCTAGTTTCACATTTACAACTTTTACACCACAATTTTTCATACACGTGCAAAAAGGTCTATGCACACAGATGTTCACTGTTGAGGAATACCACTAGCAAAATTTTGCTAGTACATCCCTAACAATAAGATAATGATATACCCTATTGTGCTATGTTCATACAGTGATATATCTATGCTTCTTTTATTAAATGAGCTGTTTAAATGTTAGTAAAATGAATGAACCTGGGGCACCTGGGTGGTTCACTCAGTTTAGTGTCCAACTCGGTTTTTTTTTAAAGATTTTATTTATTTATTTGACACAGAGAGAGAGATCACAAGTAGGCATAGAGGCAGGCAGAGAGAGAGAAGCAGGCTCCCCACTGAGCAGAGAGCCTTATGCGGGGCTCGATCCCAGGACCCTGAGACCATGACCTGAGCCTAAGGCAGGGGCTTAACCCACTGAGCCACCCAGGTGCCCCAACTCAGGTTTTTTTTAAGATTTTATTTATTTATTTGACAGAGAGAGAGATCATAAGTAGGCAGAGAGGCAGGCAGAGGGAGAGGGGGGAAGCAGGCTCCCTGATGAGCAGAGAGCCTGATGTGGGGCTCGATCCCAGGACCCTGAGATCATTACCTGAGCCGAAGGCAGAGGCTTTAACCCACTGAGCCACCCAGGCGCCCAAGTGTCCAACTCTTGAGTACAGCTCAGGTCATGACCTCAGGGTCATGAGACTAAGCCTCGAGTCTGTTCTGGCTCAGTGTGGAGTTTGCTTGAGATTCTCTCTTTGCCTCTCCCTCTGCCCCCAGGTCCTGCTCACGCTCTAAATAAAGAAATAAATAGTAAAATCTTTTAAAAAATAAAATAAATAAAATGGATGAACTAAATCTATGCTTATCAACATGAATACATTTCCAATATAACACTAAATAACATTAAGTGGCAACAATGTTTTGTCAAATGGAAGACCCTTCGGTAGAGCATAAAGACACGTGGCACAGCTCACTCATCGTTCAGGAATACATCGACGTGGCACGGTATACATGCACATGAGGGCGGGCATGGACATTCGCGGGATGGCGGTGTCCTCTGGAAAGTGGAACAAGGACCAGGAACAGACTAAAGGGGTTAAACAGAGGATCTCACAAGCATATGACCTTTTACTTCTTGAAAAAAAAGTATATGAAGCAAAATGTTAACACAGTCACACCTGCATGGTGACTACCTACACATTCATTTTTTTTTTTTTGGTTCTCTGTACTTTAGGGATCACTTGAAATGCTTGGTGATAAAAATGTTGTTTTGAAAATTGGCTCTTGGGTGGAGGGTGGACTAGAGAGAGAAGCCTCCGGCAGACCGGTGAGGAGGCTGGTCCGTGAGCCGGGGCTGGCCACGGTGGAGTCAGGAACAGATTAATGGTGATGGGAATGTCTTGCCAGTGTATTATCTGTGGAAGGGGGTAAAATAGAAAAGAACACAGAGGCACCTGGCTGGCTCAGTCCGTTAAATGTCTGCCTTGGGCCCAGGTCATGATCCCAGGGTCCTGGCATCGAGCCCTGTGTTGGTCTCCCTCCGCCACTTTCCCCTGCTTGTGCTCGCTCTCTCTCTCTCTTTCTCTCTCTCACTCACTCTCTCAAATAAATAAATAAAATATTTTTTAAAAGAAGAATAATACAGAATGACTTTTGGGTTTTTGATCTGGGTAGCAAAACAGATGATGGAGCCATTACTGAAAAAGGCTTGGGAACAGCAACACATTTAGGGGAGAACTAAATAATTTTTTAGTGGCTATGTTAGACCTGAAGTCATTATTAGCCCTCCAAGTGAGTTGCTTGCTGTATGGACGATGTAGGCAGACTGCATGCAGATTCGAACCTGGAGCTCTGAGGTGAGTTCAAGACTGGAAATACAAGTTGGAAATCATCGACTTGTGACATTTAAAACCTCAGGAAGATCTTCTTCTCAGAGAGTATAGATGGAGAAGAGCAGCAGACAAGGGCCAAATTTGGGGTGCTCCAAAATTAAGAGGTGAACCTGAGGAGGGGGACTGAGCTGAATGTTACCCCCACCAAAGATGACCACATCCTACTCCCCAGAACCGGTGAATATAGCATCTCATAGGGGAAAAAGGACTTTGCAGATGTGATGAAGGTCAAGATGTTGAGATGGAGAGAGGAGAGCCAAACATAACCACAACAGTCCTTATCAGACCGAGGCAGAGGCTCTAGGGTCAAAGAGAAATGCAAGAACAGAAGCAGAGGTCGAGCAGGAGACAAGAAGGCATGCTGCTGGCTTTGAAAGTGGAGAAAGGGGTCCCACGTCTAGCAGTGTGGGCGACCCACAGACGCGGGATAAGACAACAGAGCCAATGCTCCCCACCTCTGTCCACACCTTGATTTTAGGCCAGAGAGACACACGTTGGGCTTGGACTCTACAGAACCATGAGATCATAACCTCCTGCTGCTCGTGCTACTGGATTTGTGCAATTTCTCGCAGCAGCAGCAGGAAATTCCAAGATTAGCTAACGATGTCTGAGAATCAGCAGCCGGGAGCCCAGGGAAGGCAGCAGGCAGGAGGTTATTTGTGCAGCACAAGTCCAGGGGTGAGAGCATCCCCAAAAGGTAGGAGGGGACCCGTGTGTGAACCAGGATTGTGACTATCTCCAAGGGAGAAAGCGCTGACCACTAGGATAGCTCAGATGAAGGTGGTCAGTGACACAGTAGCTTCCCAGAGGGTGGGCTTCACGCTGGCTTTGACAGGAGAGGGTTGAACAGGGGAGGAGAGGCGAGGTGGTGGAGAATAGAGATTCGGTCACCGGGGTTCCTGTAAGGCGCTAGAGGGCTGGCCGGGGCGGCTTGTGTTTTTCCCTCAGTGGAGCCCGAATGCTAATGGAAAGAGCCCAACAGAAACTGAAGAACAGACCTTGTCAGGGAAGCCCTCATGGGCTGGCAGGAAAATACCGAGGACGGCCCAGGACACTCTCCATCGAGGACAATGGCCTTGCAGAGGCCCCGCAGGAGGGAGGCGGGCAACACACAGGTGGGATGACATGAGTGGGGAGATGGAGTCTCTGCTTGAGCCTCCACCAGCCCAGGCAAACTGGGGTCATCGACTCAGAGGGCAGAGCTGGGACAGGGAGGGGTGAAGGCTGGGGGAGAACAAAGAAGGTGTGAAATCGCCCCTTGGTGGAACAGAAACGAGATCCAACACCTGCCAGCTTGAAAAGCAGGAGCCCAGTGAGTGTCCATCTCCTCGGCTTCCCTGAGGCCCCAGTCTCCCGGGGAATGTTCCCACAATGCAGACTTCACTTCAAAATGGGAGCATCCGCAGGTCCGAGGCAGAAGGAGAATAAAAGATGGATTTTCTTTTATGTTCCCTAGTAAAAAAAAAAAACAAAACTTACAAATTGTCCTAAATGTCACACCTGTATTTTGGTGAAAAAGAAAAGAATCCTAAAGGCAAAGCCTGTTTTTAGAACTTTGACAGCAGGAAGGACAGTCCTAAAACATTAATGAGCAACAGCAAACTCAAGGTTCTTCGGGGACAATTTGGAGACATTAAAACTTAGTTTTGAGTTTCATAGTTTAAAAAAAAATCAACATGAAGCCTTGCCATCGGTGCTGTAAAATGTGTTATCATTTCTTAGCCTTTGGAGGCTTTACTTAATTTAAATGTTGAACTATGACACAATTTTCATAAGCCTACACTGCTAACCATATGTTTCTAGAGAAGAAGGCTGTTTGCACTGCCTCCCCCATTTGATGAACCAGTTTATAACCGTGAAAATGCGATCCATTTATTTATATTTAATCAAAACATACTAAAAACCTTGATAGCTTACTCCTTGAGCTTTGCATCACTGGTGACAGATGAGAAAAAAGTGTTCAAGCGCTTTACCTGATTCACCACCATAAATATTCACATGTTACGTATCTGCTCCGTGAAACAGTGGCATAAGTGGCTTTCATTTATTTGCAGTTTTATTGTCTTGACTGTATAAAACAAATCAATTATTGAAACTGTTTAGTAACATGCACCCATCCAATAAATAGTGAAGGATTTCTCTCTCCCTTTCTCGGTCTCATGAAGTGAATTAAACTGAACAGGCTGAGCTTTAGAATCCCATCATTCATCATGCCGATGGTGAAAAGGATATTTCCGTCACATACGCGAGACAAGCTCTGCATATGCACAGTCAGTGGATGGTAAAATTCCACCATTACCCATAATTTCTTTCTTCAAAAAAAAATGTACTTCTAGGAGTTCTGTTTCCAGGAACATGGCAGGCCCACCATTCAGACAAAATCCTGAAAACAGCCAAGAATTATGGATACACCTATTTTTTTCATTCTTAAAAACATCTTTATGAATTACCAGGTCAAAATCTGAGGGGGAAATTGGAAGTGAGAGCGTGGGAATGAAAACACTTTTGCCTTGAGAGCATATCTGGTGAACTTTCATCATCACGGTCTTTCATGAAAAGCCCGGGTCCCATTGCAAAGTGGAGAGTCTAGTGAGAGACTCTCTTCCCACAGAGCTGGGAGCCCAAAGGACTCCATCCCCCTGTGAGGGAGAGGGGGCCAGACCCCACACTCAGGCCTACAGACGACCACAATGGTGCTGAGAACATGGGGTTAGGAGCAAGGGATCCCTTCAGAATTTGTCACGAAAAATAAGCTTTCTACCCAGATTAACATTAAAACAAAATTCATAGACTGAAGTTTTTTGGAATTTCTAGGTAAATGCTACTAATAAAATCAGAATAGTTATATCAGGGGGAAGAGAAGATTTTAGAATAAGAACGTCATTAGGGATAAAGGGGGTTACAATAAAACAATAAAAGAAAATTTACTGGGGAACTTTTTTGCCCTAATTTTATTTTTTGTTCTGTTTTCGTTTTGTTTGGAAGAAGCTATTGTTACTCTTTACTGATCTTTTTCCCCAAAAACTTATATATTCCATGAGGACTTTCCAATATCCTAAAGCCCTTGGCTTTGGAACTGAAAATTCCACCTATGTTCCAGAAACAGATTTGTGTTCATGGAAACAGAGTCTGAGATGCAAAACTGCGGGAAGAGGGTTTACTGGGACATATTCTGAGAAGAGACATCTTTGAGGAAGGGGAGGAAGGTGGGATTGGGCAGTGGGAGAAGATGACTCTGAACAAGATCACATCTGGATGTCAGCCATCTGCAGAGATCTCAGGAGCTGGAGATGTCCTCTCTTAGGTCTCTCCCAAGCTGAGGCAAGCAGGCCAGATCCTTGAACCCCCAGGTCAGCCAGTAATTGGACATGGACTGCGCTCTGGGAAGAGGAAACCTTGAGTGGGATAGTTTCCTGTGGCTGAGGGCTGTTCTGGGAGAGGCAGCTGGGTAGTGGATGTCCAGGCCCTGAAGAGAGCTCCATGTAGAGTCCCAAAGTGCCTGCTGCAGGCCATACCCACGATGGGTTCACGTGCTTTTTCTCGTGAGTGTGCCCCATCAGGGAAATTCCTCTGGGATTTTGGTTGGACTAATTACCTGGGAAACTTAGAAAAAGAAGGTTTTTCAAATAAACAACAGCCCCCACTGCCACAGTTGATCTCAGGCTGTCACCAACACTCACCATCCCCTCCTCCAACACAAATTCAAGACTCCCCACTCCTGCACCTCTGCTGGACTGGGCTGGTTGCCTGGTAGGGTGACTCAGACAGGCTCTCTGAAAGGTCTGAACCCCTGGTTCTCCCTCTCTGCTCAGGATATAACACCTGTACTTGACTACCGGCAGCAGGAGCACCAGGACACTCCCCAGAACAACCTTGGAAATCATATCCCCTTCTCCCTCGGCCTCGTTGTACATCTACAGTCCCACCTCCCCCTGATGATTAGGGTCAGTCATCCTGCAGGATAAAAGCTCTTCCTCTCATCTGCCTCTCAACTGTCAATTGACCAGGGGGTGGTTGTAAAATAAAACTCACTAACCATCTTACTGAGTCTTCTGTTGGAGGTGTTCTCCCCCTGGATGCCACAGAACCTAACACAGCAGGGACAGAAAGCACAGCTCCCTCCGTTGGTCACTGGGAGCAGTGGTGAGGAAGACCCCTCCCACTACCATCTTTTGGTTCTCAGAGCCACACACTCTACCTGCCAGGGGCACAGCCGCATTGACGTGGCCCGCTTTCTGTGTCCCAGAGGATCACACTCATGAAGCACTCTCTCTAATCTGAAATCTTAGTTATATTCATAAGATGTTTTTTTCTACCTCTCTAGCAGGGTGGCAGCTTCTAGGTGATGTCCTATGTGAAGAAAACAGTGGCTTTCATGGTCGCGGGGGCTGAACCCCCATTGCAATGAAGTGGATCCCTTGACCTGAACTGATATAATGTGGAATCCTGTGTTGGTGGGCTCTGGTGCTG
>RCUC01097561.1:0-12625 GCA_003697995.1 Taxidea taxus jeffersonii | reverse complement strand
TCTCTCTCTCTCTCCAAAAAATAAATAAATAAATAAATAATTTAAAAATATAAAATGATTCTCCCTGTGTTTCTGAGAACCAGGCCTAGAGCCACATCTGGGAGAGTCACACTGTGAGAGCCACGTCTGTGGGGAGGCCAAATCAGCACAGGGGCCACATCTATGGGGGTGCCGCTTCTGAGAGAGCCACATCTGTGGGGGGCCCATCTGTGGAGCCATGTCTCTCAGGGGGCCACGTCTGTGGGGGGAGCTCATCTGTGGGGAGGCATGTCTAAGGGGCTCCCAAAGGCCTGAGGGCCCCTGGCCCTGTGGGGGAGGGGAGCTCGGGGGGCCCCATGGCCCGAGAAGCAGAGCCCCGAAGGCCAGGTGCTCCCTGCACAGCTCTGCGGCGCCGGCGCTGAGGGAGGGTTCAGGAGGGAGACTCTTCCATCTCCACAGCAGTGACATGGAGTCCTGCAGCCCCAGGGGGTAACAGAGACAGGGTGCCAGGGAAGCCTGGCCTTGCCCTGAGGCGGCGGCCCTAACCCTCTCAAGGGTCTTCATGGTGCTTGTTTCCTTGTCGACCCGATGACCCTGCTCATACGTGGCCCTTGATTATGTCTCAGTTTCTCATTTTCTAGTCAAAGCTGCAAATCCAGGGGCATACTCATCCTCCTCAAATCCCGGTCGGCACAGGAGGCCACCACCGCCGGGTCGGGTAGGGTCTTCCTGCCTCACCTTTGTCCAGGGCAGGACGTGGCCCCCTCCCCAGCTGGCGACAGATGCGAGTGGCACTGGGATGGGGGCACATGGGTATGAAGGAGCCCTGGGGACACATGGGGCCCTGACTGTGAAAGGGGTGGCCCGGGCGGGGTGGGCAGGGTGTGCTGGGTACAGCAGAGCAGGGAGCCTGCTTCTAAGGCTTGCAGAGGGGAGGCCACGGCCTCACAGACAAAACCGAATAGGCTGCCAGCTGAGGGCTCTTCTCAGTTACCGAAGAGCCTACAAATGAGGCCACTCCTTGGGCTACACGTGGTCACTGGGAAGAACACCAGTAACCTGTGACTTCTGGCTGGCAAGCGACCATCTCCCGAGGCCGGACTCAGACAGACCTCTCTCTCACCCCCAGATGCCAGGGGCACGTGGCTGTGCCCAGCCAAGCACACCTAGGACGTGGCCTGGCCACTGCACGGAACAAGAGCCAGAAGCAGGCTCACGGGTTGGGCAAAGGAAGGGCCTGACCCCTGTTCCTAGGGTCCCCTCTATTGGGGGACCTGCTATACAGGTCTCCATCTGGATAGAGTGTCTTGGAAACATCTGGGAGTACCAAGTGGGGGCTCGTAGTCCTCCCCAAGCATGCTGTAGCACAGAAGCCACTGAGTACATGTGGCCACAGAGGGCACGAAACTCAGCTGGTCCAGATGGAGACATGCTCTACGTGGATGGTCCACAATGGCTTCCCAAGACTCTATGCGAACAACACTTTCAGTATTACTTATACACGGTGGCACCCGGGGGGCTCAGTTGGTGAGGCGTCTGCCTTCAGCTCAGATCGTGACTCCAGGGTCCTGGGATTGAGGCCTGCATTGGGCTGCCTGCTCCTTAGGGAGTCTGCTTCTCCCTCTGCCTCTTCCCCTCTGTCTGCTTGTGCTCTCTATCAAATAAATAAAATCTTAAAAAAAAAAAATACTGCTAACACACTGAACTATCTCAGAAATACAAGGTTACATAAGATACGTGGAGACTAATTTTACCTTTTTGGTAGCCAGGCTACCAGTGCTCCATACTGATCGCTGCCTTCTGGTGTTCACCCTCGGCTGGGCACCTCCCAGGACGTGCCACAGCCAGTGTGCACGATCAGCAGGGTCAGGCAGGGCAGGGAACAGGTCACGTCCAAGACCAGGCCACAGGAGACACTCGGGCTGTTCCCTGTAGGGGGCTTCATTGGTGACAAGGCCTGAGCCTCCTGCCCGTGACCATGTGAGTGAGCCTGGAAGTGGGTCCCACAGCCCTTACCATGGTTTCATGGGGGACCCTGAGTCATGGCCACCAGCTAGGGAGACCCTCATTCAGACCACAGAAACTATGAGATAATGCATGTTTTTCTTCTGTTTTAAATAGCTAACTTTGAGGTATTTTGTTACACACCAACAGATGACTTATACAGCCTGGAGTTTTCTGCTTCTTTTTAGGGTGGCCAGTGCAGAATATGAGACTACCTTCGGACGTTTAACCTGCTCACCTGGATCTGTGGGCACTCACAGGAGGTCTGTCAACGACAGACCACAACTTCGCTACATATCACCGACACACGGTTCTTTCCAACGCATTTAATTTTAACCCTGGGATCAGACTGCGTATTTACAAAGACTAAACACCACAAGAAGACCTATTCATTTCTTATTAAGTTTAAATGCAAAAAACCCCACATAACTATCTTTTTCCAATTATACGGGATCCATGGGAGAAACTAAGAAAGGACAAATCCCGAGAAGAAAACAAAAATGCTTTGTAAATATGGCACCCAGAGGTGATCACGGCTAATATTCTGGTGTTCCCTCCCGCTGGTCATTTGTCTGTTTGGGGACACAGCTTGTATTTCTGGATGAAAGTAGATGACAAGCCCGTCACCTCTCTCAAGTCCACTCCTATGCCAGCGACTTTCCCATGAGGTGCTGCACACACCACTGCGGCTGGGCTGGCGGGCGCCCGCCAGTCTGGTCCTGGCACAGAGAGGACCATCCTGTGCGTCACCATGGGGGTGCAGTGTATGGTGGGGAGCATGCCAAGGCAGTGGCCCTCGGGCGCCATGGGGAACCCGGCGTCTGGAAGGCTCACAGGGTGCGCGGCTGCCCCGCCTCCGACTTACTTTGATGTGCTCGTGCAGCTGGGCCTCGTGCTGCCGGGAGAGCTGCTCGTGCTGCCGCTGGAACTCCGCGATGAGGATCTGCCTCTGCAGCTGCTGCTTCTGCTTCAGGGCCAGCAGCTCTTGCTGCAGCTGCTGCTCCCGGAGGGTGGGCTCCGCCACGGGTAGTGCAAACTGGTGGTCCAGGCGGAGGTCCATGGGCACCGCCGGGGGAGCGACCTGCAGGGGCAGCGCGGAGGCCACGTCCACTGCGGGAAAGAGCAGAGCACAGAAGCGCTGGTCACTGCAGCGGCACGGCGTCCCCAGGCCCCCGCCCACTCCGATGCTGCCATCCAGGGGTGCCGCCCGCATGAGCATGGGCAACCCTCAGGATGCCTCTCCCCTTTCTCCTGCCTGGCGGACCCACAGCACAGGACCCAGGGGGCCTCGGTGGCCTTCCATTCCTCAAGTGCAGAGGGTGCAAAACTGAGGGGCAGGTCAAACCCAGACACGCCATGGCACAGATGCACGGCCCGCCTTGCCCCTGCAACCAGAGGCCCTAATGTGGGCCCAGCAGCTGCCCCGATGACATCTCTGAAAGCCAACAGAGGGAGAATGCAAGGAAATGGCTCTAAGGAAAGCTGAGCGCCAGCAACAGGAGAGGCGGATGGACCTGCGCTTTTCTTCTTTGTCACAAGGCCACTAAGGGCTGCACACAGGAACCACAGGGCTGCGTGGGCCCCTGAAGTGGTTCGGATGGACGCTGGGTGGTCAGAACATTTCCATGGAGAATGTGTTCACCGCCCACAGCCCATAACTGCTCCCCAGCTCGCCTGCATGGGCACAAGCATTGGTTGTGGACTTCTCCATGGCCCAGGGAAATGGATTTGCTTCCTAGGACTATGGTACCACAGAAGAAAAGCCCACGTGATTCTGATTAGCAACAGAAGCTCAATCAGTCTTAATGCTTACAAATCAATAACCAATTAAAGTGAGGATAAGCAGGCAGAAAGTCTGATATCACGGCCATCACGGAAGAGAGGCCACCATGGGGGCTCCTTTCCTGGTGCATCATGTCTGAGCAGGTACACACGAAGGCCTTGCCTGGCAGCATGCCCCAGAGACGCTGTGACGGAGCTCCCCAGCCCAGCAGCCCCTTGGGCTCTGCTCACAGAAACCCCTCAGGAGCTGCGGAGGCCCAGCCCCCTGTGCTCCTCAGAAACGGCCACCATAGGCCCATGAGCTCCCGCCCCTTCCAGAAAGCTCCCCCACAACCTGCTCTAGGCCCAGGTCTTCAAATGACACACACCAGACCTAGGGACCTGGGGCGGGAGACTGAGGCCTCACCCTCCAGAAAGGGAGACCAAATGCTACAGATACGGGCCACCAAGAACCAGTTCCTTGCCATCAGGGGCCCTCTGCCCGGACCCTTTGAAGGTCGGGCCGTGCTATGCACCTGACCCTGTTCCAGTATCTCCAGATGCCGCTGGCCACAGGGCCCCCTGGTCCCATCCATCACCTGGTTCCTCAGAAGTCCATGCTCCACAGCCTCACAGCTCAGACTTGCTGGTAAAATAGCCCATAAGTGGAATCGCCCCTCAGGACAGAGCATTCCTGCGGTCACAGCCCAGGTAGCCGGTGGGCCGTTCTGGCCATTCTGATGAGGCCGGGCTGGGACCCTGGGTTCTAGCCACCTGGTCTCTCTGGGCCCCAGTGTCTGGGACGAACACCTGCTCATGGAGTCGGCCGGGCACAGTTCAGAGGTGGAGTCCAGGATGCTGCCCAGGACGGGGCGTGGGCCTTCTAACTCCTTGACAAAATTTCCGTCTCTCTCATCCACAGGCCACAAAGCCACTGCAGCAGCTGCACAGGCCTGGAGCTCCCCGAGGCTGGCAGGAACAGGCTGCCGGGACCAGCTTTCCTTCGAGGGCCAGGGCCAGGACCAGCTTTCCTTCGAGGAGCGCCCTACCCTGGACCACAGGGCACAGAGGGAAGAAACAGAGCCACCCAGAAGGCGGTCTGAAAATACTCCGGATCCAACCATTTTGGGAAAGTCCTTGACTCCCCTGACCTCTGAGCCCTGACAAGGCCAGGATAGATGCCAGTGGGCTGCTTATCTTCCCTTTCCTCCCGCAATCAGGGAAATGCAACCCCCAACTGTTTACATGCATTTCTAACGGAGTCTCAGCCTTGATGGATCAGGAGGATTTTATTTGCTATTTATGTGAGATAAAGCTACACAAATAAACTGCTTTTGTGAACAGGACCAGGGAGAAGGGGCGTCCCACCTGCCCTACCACACAGGAGCTGGTAAAGACTGGATCTTGTCAACTTCCTTTCTTTTTCTTGATCATTTTTAGTTTGAAATATAAAAACAGAAAAACCGTAATAGCCCCTGTTTTACCAAACCACAATATTGCCCTCACTTGCTTCAGACTTTCTTTTAAGGAATAAACAGGAGAGCAGGGAGGGCAGCTCAGCGAGCAAACGTGGAGAAAAGGAAGTAGAGCTCAGCTTCTTACAGGAATTCGACATATGCCCTTCTTTCCCTAAGGGCTGTATCGTCCCTCGTCCACAAGGCTGACAGGGCTGGATGCCTCCTAAAACACCATGACCGTGGCCGGCCAGTGGGCTCCACCCTTGTGTGTCCATGGCGCAGTCAGGAGGCAGTTCCCAGGGCTCCTCGCGGACACAGGGGAGCTGGAGGGCAGGCCGCCCCCGGCTTAGCCAGCCTCTGCTTCCTGAGGACAAGCCCGACTCTGTGTTGCTGGCTTCCACACACCACACTGAGCCACACAGCCTCTGGCTGCTGGAGGGAGAACACGCCACTCCACCTGTCCAGGTAAACTGCCCTGGCTCTCTCCCACTCCACTTGCTTGGCTGAGGGGCCACCATTCAGCTTAAGAAAGGAACCACGGAGAGCTCATGAAAGAAGCACCTGCCCTGCACCCGGTAAGCTGTATGGCGTCGTCAGCCCCCATAACAGGGCCGGTCAGGCCCTGCTAAGAGACGGGCCGAGGTGACCAAGATCTTCCCTCTGACAGGGCCGTCCCTGACATGGTAGGTAGAAGCCTCATCTGCTGCTCACTCCAGCTTCTCCTCTCTTCATTCTAATTGTTCATAAAGGGAGTCAGGGGACCATCTGATGCTGAACATAAAACACCTTTTAAGGGATTCTTTTAATTAATGTCAAAACCATGATAGGCCGAACTTTTTTCTGGACAGGTGCCTTTGCTGAGGAGGTGTGCGGGGCCGCACCTGGGCCAGCCTACAGCAGGCCTGCGGTGAGAAAGCAGAGTGGAGAGGGTCGTGGACTGATGGCAGGGCTGGGGAAGGGTCCACACAGGGCCTGTGTCTCCATGAGCCACAAGGCAGGGCGTGAGCAAGGGCCCAGGGGTCGAGGTGTATGTGGAAGGTCGTAGGGACACAGACTGAGCAAATCCGAGGGCAGCTGGGCCAGGGGCCGTGCTGGGACAAGGTGGGCCACAGAGGGGACCGCAGTGGGGTGCGGGGACATGCAGGTGGCAGGAGGGGCAGGGAAGGCTGTTTCCAGGGTCCCTTCTCCAGGGATGGCGCCGGCTATGTGTACCCACCACATACAAGCTGAGCTTCACTGTTTCCCCCAACTTTTTCCAGATTCTTTGGAGCCTGGAATCATGGAGATATTTTGGAGAAACAGTCCCTGGCAGCCCCTGATCACCCTTCAGCAGAGCAGAAGTTAGGGGATGCCGGGGGCGCGAGGGGCCCGAAGACGATGGGGATGGGGGGTGTTCGCAGGGCGTGGAGGGCTAAGAGCCAGGGCACGTGCTGACGTGACCAGGACGGCATGCCGTCCTCACTGCGACACATCTGCTGTATTCCCCAGTTCTCTGTAAGGGAGGGTGCACCGCCTCAGTTTACCGTTCCGAGGCGTCACCTAAAACTTCGCTCTTCTAAGACAGCGAAGAGCAGGGCAGACAAATGGACTGCTAGTCGCGACCCACGTCAGCCACACCAGCTCCTGCCGCTCCCTCCTGTTGGAAAACAACGCTGCGTTTACAGGTAGATACGAAAGCACAATTCTGGACCTGCTGCGGGACAAGGAGACCCTCGCAAGGCCTCTGGAGAAACGCCGCCTCCTTGCCCCTTGCCGGGTGGCCAGAGCAGAGCTGTCCCAGCGCCTGGCCTGCACGCCAGCCGGCGGGAGGGAAGGGTGGCGGGGAGTCACAGCCACAATCCCCGTTCATTGCAGCCTCTGGCGGGTGCGTCAAAGAGGACTCGTACTATTTCTATATCCAAAACTATTTGAAATGCTGTGAGTTCTCAACAGTAACTGCCAGCACTTTTGACCCAAAGCACCCCGAGGAAAACAATATAACCTTCTCTCCATAAAGAATGCAGCATCAAAACAAGAAAGCCTGTATTCTCATGAATATTTTATGTGGACCAGAAAATTACTTTTATAGGTTGTGCCTTGAGAAACATATTAATACAATCAGACTCATGACGTTAGTGAAAGCACAAAGCCCACATTCAGCGCTTCGACACGGAACGGCAGGCCTGGGCTGTGAACGGCAAGTCCTCAATCAGAAACAGAAAAAATGTGTTAGTCTCTCTGTTTTTAAATAAATGACCATAAAAAAGGACACTGTAATTTTCCATTACGTGGGTTAGATCCTCCTTCCTTAGCGCTACTTCATGCCACCGTACAGACACGGAATAAAGACAAGCACTATTCTCTAGAAAACGCGGTCAAAGTTTAGGGTCTGTTCAAGGAAAGAAGGACTCATTCACATCCAGGGGAAAAGAACACTTATTTCAACTTTGTAACTGTGATCTCTTCTTACTCTGACATTCTGTCCACGTGTGATGGGGGAGGGGGATTGAGGTGATGGGGAGGGGGGACAGAGGGATGGGGCATCTTGGGACAGTGTAACTTATTTCAAGGGTCTTCGGTGTTTCACCGCGGCCCACATCACACACACTGAAGAGCATGGCCTCCTGGGGGAAAGCGAGGTGAGGAGTGGAACACAGCCACATCCCCCAAGGCAGGAAGAATCAGACGATCACCCCCAAATTGCGTGCCTGCCCCCTGCCCCCAACAGCATCTGGCTTTGCCAAGCACCCCTTGCTTTTCTTTATGGTTATACCATCCGTAAGTGTATCCCAAACACCTCTTCCTTTGCTGACAGAGGCGAGCACGAGAGTCTGATATAGGCTCTCAGGAAGAGATAAAAGTCTCGAGTCTAATCTGCCTTCAGCATCTAGGACTGTTGGCAAGAAAGAGCTCTGTTGGGGACGAGGACATGAGTGGTGCCCAGGAAGCCACAGGCCACCCAGTGTGGCAGCTGGTAGGGCAGTCTAGTGGGCCAGAACTGCCCTGAATGGCTGGGCTCCACTGTGGCTGGGCTCCAGGCCTCATGCGAGAGCCACCAATGTGGGCCCGTGGAGGAAAGTGTGTGCTCAGGTGAGTGAGGTCATCAGACAGGGTGTAGAGCAGGACAAGATGGCCCAGACGGCTCAGCGCCAAAGAAGAGTAGGAGGCAGGCTCGGTAGCTCACATCCATAGGGCAAGAGGAGAGTGTGGGGGGCACATGGGCCGCCTTCTATGCTGATTTGTTCCCGGCCGGCCAGGCGGCCCAGTGTCTCTGGCATAGCCGCCACCAGGAGGTGAGCCTCATCAGTCTCCAGGGGACCTCTGTCTCTGTCCCATCCAGCTTCCCATTCCAGGCTCCTCTCTCATTCTGCAGGAATTCCGGCCCCAACCGTGTCTTGAAGAGAAGGCACGAGGAGGTGGGCCCTACTCATTCTTATTTCCCCTCAATGCGCCACTACCTTCAGCTGCGTACAGAATTCTAGCTTGAAAACATTTTTCTTCTTGTTCCTAATGTTGTGACTGAAAACCAGGAAGCCATGCTGGTTCCAGATCCCTCAACGTGATGGGATTCTTCTCTCTGGATGTTTGTGAGGTCTTCTCCTTGTCCCCAGTGTTCCAAAAGTGCACAGTCACACAGCTCGGAGGATTTTCTCCAGCTGGCATGGGGCACTCGGCTTCTGCCCCTCATGGGCATCAACTTTGACTTACTCTGTTGATTTCCCTCCTCCATCCTCTGCTTTCAAAACTCTTCGATTTGGTAAATCTCCTCGAACGACTCTCCAGTTTTCTCTTCCATTTTCTATCTTCCTCTCCTTTGTCTTCTGCTCAAGGCTATGACACTTCCTTTGATGGATATTCTAACCTTTCCACTGGGTTTCCCGTAATTTCTGCTCTGATATTTTTAAGAGACGACTCACAGGGCCACACTGACAGACCAATGACGTCCAAATATTCTATCTTACAAGCCATCCTGTTCTGACCCTGTGGACAAGTCAGCCTCCCAGGTCTCTGAGGATGGCAAAGAGAGCCATGCCCTCTGTTTGTTTTGATCCTCCCTGCTGCAGGGCTAGGCCCCGAGAGGGAGCAGAGGCACAGACCCTTGCTGGAAGCAGCCAGCAGAGTGGGGATCTCAAGTCTGAGTCTCCCTGGAGGGTGCGTGGAGCTGGCATTCACTGGGACTCATAGCCGAAGACTTTCCGCGTCGGCTGGCCATAGTTCTCCAGCGGGGAGCCTTCCCATCTCGGTGTGAAGGGTGAAAGCTAGGCCTTCAGGGTGCAGAGAGAGGGTCGTTGCACTCAGCACAAATACAGGAGTTTTTACTCCTGCTCTCGTTACAGCGTGTACATCCTCAATTCACTCTTGTCCCCAGACCAAGGCCTTTTTACAGAGGAAGAAACCTCCAGCTGGCCACCGCCAGGTGGGGGCCTGCCCTGAGCACCACTGGGAGGACATCCAGGAGCCTCACACATCTGCCTCGACACCCCTCTCAGCATCCCCCCCCCACCGCCCCCAGAAGGAGAGGCACTTCTCTGGAAGTGGGTGTGTGGGGTAGCCGGTGGGCTGGGTGGGGGGGCTGGCTTTCCCAGGTCAGTGGCCGCGATGGACACCACCTGCTCTCTGCCCCCCATCACAGGCTGCTATTGTTGTTCCCTCTTCTGCTCACCCATGTTTGAGGATTGGGACCTTTCTCTGGAACGCACTGGGGTAGACCAGCCCTCAAGCCATTTTTTTTTCTGTAATACTTCAGAACATATCTCTGAACAAACTCTATTAAAAAACACAAACATCATTCATATACTCAAGTAAATTAACAATTCCATGATGTTATCAAATAGCCACAAAGCATTTCCAAGTTTTAGAGAATTCCATACATGTTTTTTAAACTTTATTCAAACCAAGACCCAAATAAGGTCCATATGTTGTGCTGGCTGACACATCCCTTCAATCCCTTTTATTGTAAAGGTTCCTCCTCCTTCTCCCTCCAGCACCCCCTGGGCTGCAGGTCTCTGGCCTGTATACCCGGTGATCTGGAAGCAGGGTCTGGAGGTGTGGACAGACCACCTCCATGCAGAGGCTCCTTCGGTGGCTCAAGGGGCTGCCACGTCTCCATGGGTCTTCTGTGCTAACTGTGGCCAAGGCCAGGATATCAGAGTTGTAAGGCATGCCTGCGCATACTGCCCTGGCCTCTCTACTCGCTGTCTGATTTCTGTAATGAGAAAGAACCCCGAATCAACCATCTTCTCGCCCTGACTGTGTTTAGAAGGAGGGCAGGACAGGTGCCTGGTCTCTTCCTTTATCTGCCAATTTTTAAAAAATAATGAGTTGATCCTCATCATCCTCCATGTGTCAGAGATGAGGAGGGCTTCTGTTCTTCAAGACTGATCAGAGCCCACTGCAGTTCGGCTCAGACTGTGCCCTGACACTAGACCCCTCCTTGACCAGCGAGGGCCCTCCAAGCATGGCCTACCACTGCTCTGAAGTCAGCCACAGCCCTCATTCTGCGGTCACCGTCACAAGGCATGCCGGGCAATCCTCACACATTTTTTGACCCCTCTATGGGATCAGATGTTCCTCCAAAGAAAAGTGGGTCCCATTAGTGGGAGGCAGTGTTTAGGACCACAACCTCTGTGTTGTCCGCGTGGCGTGTCCCCACGAGCTCTGCTGGGGACTACTGGTATGTTCTGGGGTTCTTGGGAATTTCAGGACGGAGCACAATTAGATACATGTGTTCAACCTGCCATGTCACTGTCTACCTTCAGAATGCATAACCTATCAGAACCAGCATGTGAAAGGACCAAAGACACTTCATCAAGATCCATTCAAAATACTGATTTACGCGGCTTATCACTTCCCCCAAAGTGTTCTTAACTGGATTACAACTATTCTATTTGACGCTGTGCTGTGGGGGTGGCTGTAAAGCGGGGATGAGGGTGGAAGTCCAGATTTTAAATGTGAAGACTTAAAAATACTCTGTAGGGAATGCAGACAGCATAAGCTCCTACCTTAGCTTCACACCTAAGTGAGGATATAGGGTATTTCTCTGCGCCCCATTTAAACGCATATATGCAATACCAAAGAAATCAACTCATATTAACAATTTACTGGAAGTTAAATTATGCTTGAAAAATAAAAATAAAATGATTATGGCCCGAGAAGAGGCTGTTTTATTTTCTACTGTTTTGTTTTCAACGGACATCAAAATGTAAAGAACTAAATATAATACATGGAGGTATTTATGGCTTTTTACAGATGGGTATCTAAGGGAAGGTGTTCTCATCTGGTGTGGGGCAGGGAAAGATACACGTCCTATGCAGATATCAAAGGTAACCCTCTGAATTGTACTTTTTGTGCAAGTGATTTCCTTGCAGGTTCTAGAAATCAAGCAGGGAGCAGCATATACTTAGGCCCTGGTTTTCCTCCTACTTCTGCCTTTCAGCCAAGAAGGGAGTTGATGACTCTCCCAAGTTAATGAGAAATCTACTATTTGCCCCCCACCCCCGCTGGAGGGGGACAGGACTCCTGGAGGGCAAGCCTCCAGCTTCCCCCCTCACCACCAGGGGATCGCAGGTCCTGTGGGCTGACCACCCGCCCCGGAGGCTGGACATGCTAAGTCATGCAATGTGGACAGTAAGTGACTCCCCAGGTATGGTCCCTATCAGGTGGCTGAGGAACCTCAAGTACAGAGAGACTAGGCAGCCATGATGGGCAAATGCGGAATGGGAGCCAGGCATCCAAACCGCGGGCGGAGCGAGGCCGAGCTGACGGGCTGCAGGGCACCCTGAGCGGCTCTCAGGCCAGGGGGGTGCCTGCAGCTCTGGGACTTGGGGCACGGCTGATTGGCACCCCGAAGCCCAAGAACCCTGCTCAGGAGCACCTCCCAGCACTGGTGAGCTGCCTGACCCTCACCTCTCCCTGTGGCTCCAACATGGGTCTTGGTCACGACCACGGCTGGTCTTCCCTATAATTACTGGCCCGCTGGAGCACTCTGCCATTCAGTGCTCTCCATGAGCAAACTCCTGTTCCTGAAAAGCTCTTGGTACCAAGTCCGCCCCGGGGTCAGCCCCACGAGGCTCTGCTTAAGGCTGAGACAACAGCCCCCAAAGCACAGCCTCGTGACCAGCACCAGGAAGATAGGCTTAAAAGCACAGCAGAGCCTCATGTCCCCTGCTAAGCACAGAGACGAAACAGAAAACCTGATAACGCTATCTTCAGCACAAAAGACAAAAAGCTACAGCTAACACCACAGGTATGTTTTGCTCCACTGTCTCTTTATTCCCCTAATTTGGCTTTTTCCCTTCTCACTGCCAAACTAGATGTTTCCACAGTCTCTCCCTGGCAGAAGGTCTGAGATCTACCCATGTACCCATACAGCATGGACACTGGGCTGCAGCCTCTGCCATCCTGCAGGGGGCGTCCCCACTGCTGCCCAGGGGCTCCCCATGGCC
>RCUC01097551.1:0-18287 GCA_003697995.1 Taxidea taxus jeffersonii | reverse complement strand
AAAAAAAAAAAACAACAATATAGTAAGGGGCACCTGGGTGGCTCAGCCGGTTAAGCGCCTACCTTCGGCTCAGGTGTCCCAGGTTCGAGTCCCACATTGGGCTCCTTGCTCAGCGGGGAGTCTGCTTCTCCCTCTGACCCTCCCCCCCGTGCACTCTCTTTCTCAAATAAATAAATAAAATCTTAAGAAATAATAAACAGAATATAGTAAATCATGTTGTGAAGAGCCAAAATATAGAGATCATGTTAAGGAGTGTACTTTTTTAAGTAATTGTTTTAAAGTTGTTAGGAGAAATTCTTCGTCCTGGGAAAGGTCTGCGGTAACAGAAGCCTAATTCCAAGTACTGCACAGCCACGTACGAGAAAAGGAGCTGGAGGGACTGAAAGGTGTGCTCCAGGGTGACCCTGCTGGCGGACACAGGGATACAGAGGACACAGTGTGGAGGGCATGGGTTTGAATAAAACCATCCCGATAGTAAGACTGATAAAAGAACAATTTATTTCTAAACTACCATATTATTTAATACCTACGTGGCAATACGGGAATCATTTAAGTATGATGACTGGACATTTAACTACTTGATACTCATCATTAAAATGTATATTACAGTTGGCCAAGCATAGCGTTTGCGGCTCTCTTCACTGGGGCTCTTCCAGGCTGCACGGTGCACCCCCACCAAATATGCCTCAACCCCACCCCCCCAACAGGGAACTGGGAACTAGCAAGAGAACTCACGGCCATGGTCAACTGCAGGCTCCTGACACAGGAGGTCATCCTGGATCATAAGGGCAGGCCCAGGGGACTGGCAGGAGGGCCAGAGTCAGAGAAGCAGAGACCAGAGGGGCAGGCTGTAAAGGCAGAGGAAGGGCCACAGAGCTCGAGAATGAGAACGGGGCTCCTCTAGAAGCCACAAAAGGCAAGGAAACAGACCATCCCCTGGGGACCTCCAGACCAGTAGAACGGCCTACTGGTAAGGAGGGGGCACACGGGTGCAGGAAACAGCACACTGGGGCTGCCACTGCGCCTGCCCTTGCCAGCCATCACTGTAATCCCTCCCAAGAGAAAGGTCAGCCCTGCAGCACTGCTCCAGTGACAGAAGACTGCCTGGCTATCTCTGCCAGCCAACAGGAGCCACCTCTATAAAAGAAAGGATTTCCCATTTGTATTTGCAGAGTTATTTTGTAATTCATCCAAACACTAGAGTCCCCACACCTATGATATAACACAGAGTAACAGTCTTCTGTGTTTTGGCTTGCACGAAAAAAAAAAAAGTTTCTAATTCATGTAAGTAGTATCTTAATACCTATAACCACATGTTATGAGTTCAGCCTACAAGTGAATTTTTCCTTAAACTGCATCAGTTAATAGTAAAATGAGCAAGCAGTGAAATTCACAAAAAGCACAGGGCACGGTTTCCAGCACCCCCACACCCCCCGCCCAGGCTTTCTCCCATCTGGGCTGCTGAAGTGCCAGTTCCTAGGTGCCTTTCCTCTACCACGAAAACTCTGGGTGAGTAGGTCTGAGCCACCTGCTCCGACAAAGTCCCTGCTCTCACTCCCCCACCAGGTGCGTCTGACAGGTGCCAACACCTGGAACACCCTGCCTGGAGCTCTGCTGCTCTGGGCTGAATGTCTGTGTCTCCTGATTCATAGGCCGTTGAAATGCCACCCCCCACCCCCCACCCCACCACCGCCAGTGTGACAGTATTTGGAGGAGAGTCTTTGGGAGCGATTAGGTTCAGATGAGATCAGGAGGGTGGGGCCGCACTATGGGGAGGAGGAGACGAAGGCCCTCCCCCAACTCCACCCCAGCTCTCGGATGGGTGAGGACAGTGAGGACACGAGAAGGCAGCCACCGGGAAGCAGGAGGTGGACACCGGACCCATGGGCACCTGGACCTCAGCATGCCTCCAGCCACTCAGCAGGGAGCATCCTGGCAACCCAAGCTGACAAAGACAGCCTCTGATCCGGCCTCTCCCTCTCGAGGGAAAGAGAAGAGAGGTCAGAAAGAGGTGAGAGCTTCCTCACAGCACAGACAGGGGGATGCGAGGGTCTCCTCCTCACTACGCCCACTACCAGGATCAGTTTCTCGTCACCAAATGACACGGCCATTCCTTTACCAACATGTTGTTCAGACCAGCAGGCCCTAGAAACACACATCAGCAGCCGTGATGTCTCCTGACTCCTCTCTAAGGTTCAAATCAGGGTAAGATTGTCCTGTCGTCCCAGACCCAGAAGCCCCCAGGCCTGGCCCTGAGCAGCCCATAGGCCCCAGGGGGCAGAAGCAAGACAAGGTGAACTGCATGCTGTGCTCGGGTGTCCTCTGGGAAGAGAGCGCCCAGGGCTAGGCCTCCATCCCCACCCACAAGGGATGCATCTGTGACAACCGTGCCCCAGTTCACCATGACTCTGTCACCAAAGGTTATGGGCATTCCCAGGGCCAAAGACCAAAGCCTTGCAGAACAGCAACAGCGCCCCAGAGCAGGGTAGGAGGGGAGCCTGAGAACTACCAGGAAGAGTACCCAGCACACCAGGGACAAGCAGGAAGAGCAGGAACACAGCCAGACAACAGCAGAAGCACTGGCAGTGTGGGGCCTTACATGGTGCTCAGTATGCAGTACTAAGTGTTCAGTACTAGGTGCTTGGTGCTCAGTACTCAGTACTTGGTACTCAGTGACTGCTACTCGGTGCTCGGTGCTCAGTGCTTGGTACTTGTCACAGGCCAGGGCTGTTCTCAGGACCTTCCATGTGGTAACATGTGTATCCACAAGCAAGGCTACTATGAGGTGGGTATGATTATTCCCACTTTGCAAATGAGCAAATGGACACGTTGAGAGAGAACCTGTCAGGGCTACATAGCTAATGGGCATCACCGGTGGACTGGAACGCAGCTCTCTCGAGTCCACATGGAGGGGTCCTCAGAGGAAGCAGACACAGCCTTGGGGTTGGGAGCAGGCCGCCACAGTCCCTCCCACAGCCTAAGCCCTCGCTACAGGAGCCTGGCAGCACCATACACCCCTCTCAGACTGGGACCCAGCCACCAGCAGGCCCCGCCCCTCCCCCCACCCCCAAGGCCATCGTGTCTGGGCACTCCCTCCAGCCACCACCCAGGCACTTCCACAGCACCGAACACCCACCAGGAGCCACCTCCCCCTAGCTTTCCCTTGGGGACATCCACGGAAGACCCAACACAGCCCCCACGTGGTCACATGCACCAGGACGCACGCTGACCATCCCCACATTCCAGCCTCACTCTGTCTGAGCCATCCTAGCAGCCCACCACCTGACCTCGGAGAAGCTGTCCCCAGTCCAGGACATGCTTCCTGCTCTCCCCCAAACCAAACCCACCTGGAACCTGCCCTCGCCAACATAGCAGGTCCCCAAATGCCAGAGGACGAGCTTGTGGTTTCTTGGCTCACCGAGACTGCTTCCAGCTAACATCTGCTCACCCACCGCCCGCCCAACATCTGCTCACATTATTTACCTGCCACTCAACGCTGGCATAGGCCGGGGCTGTGCGTAGGACTTGGCCAAGCACAGGGCTGCCCCTTGAGGGAGCGGACCCTTCCACCGAAGACCCCACAGCTCAGGGACAAGGATACTGGCAGGCCACCAATGACTCCCCAGCTACACGTCCATACCCCTGCCGCTCTGTGAGCTTCTCCCAAGGAACCCAAGGAGCACAGCACACCTCACGGGGACCCTCCAGTGGCCACGGCCCCCACACACTCTGTTCCACAAAATGGCACCACCAGCTCCGTCGACCCGGGCCAGGACCCCTTCTCTATGCCCCTGTCCCTTCTCCCCCGAGAACCCATTTCCTCTCTAGACAGCAAAGCCAGCCCTCCTAGGTAACCCCAAGGCCAACAGCCAGCTGAGAACTCTCACTGTAGCTACAAACCCATTTCTCACACTCTCTTGGCCACCCATCACCCCACTCGGCCCGCCAAACACAGCTTTTACTGGAAGCACCTCCCTCTCCAAACTAGCCTCTAGCCCTTCTTGCCTTGAGCAGTCCCACTGGGCCACCGACAGCCCCACACAGCCGCGTCCACAGACACTTTTCACCCTTCATTCCCTGACTTCTCAGCAAACTCCACACACCATGCCTCCTGGTCTTGGCCCCAAGGGTGGGGGCCCCAAGCTATCAGACCCCTCAAGGCAGGGGTCTCCCACATGCTGATCTCCCACCCATACTCTCCTGCAAGTTCAGGGGTGCCTGAAACTCAAGAGTCTAAACAAACTCTTCCCCAAAGCTGCCTCTCTCTTGGTGACAGCCCTGTGGCCTCCCCCGACACACAGGCAGGCGCCACCACAAGCAGGTGCTCCCAGAGAGACTCCCCAGGTCCTAACCAGGACGTGCAGACATTCACAAAGAGGTGGCCCCAAGAAAAGGCTATCGCAAACAAGGACCAGTCGCATGAACAGAGTCCACAAAGCCACAGAACACACAGGACGGCCCCTGGAGCAGATGGCCCCCAGAGCAGACAGCCTAGGATATGGGAACGGGCACAGAAGCCCTCAGCCACCAGGAGGGTCGACCCAGAGCTGCCAAGGGGAAAAAGTGGGAGCAGAAGGGAAGAAAACATGTGGGTAATTCAGGGATGAGTTTCTCCACTCAGCTGTCACTACATCACCCACAGAAGGCAGCCAAAAAGGTCTCCCCAAATTTGTAGGGTGTATTTGGGTCGTACGACTTAAATTGTACATCATTCGGAAAACACAACATTCTCTTCAGAGAACCCTGGAGGTGGCTGAGACCAAAGCCAGGCTTCAGCATTTGGTGGGATGTCTGACCTTGTTTGATGTTAGAAAAAAGTGGAAAATGAGGACTGAGAGAAAGAAACTGGAAGAAAGAACAGAGCGGTCCTGCAGTCACCACAGTGAAGGGAACACTCCCCAGCCTCATCTCTGTGGCCAGGTGACAGGCCACTTGCTCAGGCCCCACAGACAGAAACACAGCAGTTTCGTTACAAGCCCCAAACCACGGTCATGCCGAGTTTCAGGGAGTGGTCTGCAAGCTTCTGCAGGAGCAACAGGTTACTACAGCCCCAGTCACACAGCTCCAGTGATAGTGCAGGTAGAGGATGGACAGATGGATGGAAGGATGGGTGGGGGATGGGTGGAAAGATGGATGGATGGATGGATGGACAGATGGGGATGGATGGATGGATGGATGAAGGATAGATGGGGGATGGATGGGAGATAGAAGGATGGATGGATAGATGAATGGATATATGGATGGATGGATGGGGGACGGATGGAAAAATGGATGGGGGATAGATGAGGATGGAAGGGGGCATGGATGGGAGATGGATGGCTGGGGGATAGATGGGGGGTGGATGGGGGCATGGATGGGGGTTGGGGGATGGATGAGGGATGGATGGGTGAGGGATGGACAGATGAGTTGGGGAATATATGCAATAGTTAACTGAATTCATTAGTGATAGTCAGTGTTTGCTCAATAAAACCTGGTTGGTAGATTGGTCCAAAAATTAACAGACCATTTCCCCCGAACTACAGAAAAACAAGAACCTTTAAAAAAAAGAGCCCACCAAACGCTGAGCAGGGTAAGTGAAAAAAGTCCCATCAAAGTTTTAGAGAGATGAGACAGGTCCGGTACAAAGGGACAGAATCTGCTCGAGAAGCCGTGAAAACAGCAGAGCCCGGCCTGAGAGGCTCTGTGGCTCCCTGCCTGCATGCTGGGGCACAAGCATGAGAGCAGTGAGAAGGCTGCAGACAGGTAAAGCTGGGGGTGGGGGATGCTCCCAGCCGGATTCCAGTGGCCATGCCCCCAGTGCCCCCGCAGTCTGCCTGTGCTCCCCTCCCCCCAGGGGTGGCTGGCACCCCCAAGACTTGCGGGGAGTAAAGCGATATCATTAATCCCCATCCCCAAGACCTCAAGCCTGCTGCAGCTCTAAAAGGTCAGCAGGGCCATACAAAGCAGTGTGTCCAACCTCAGCCCATCAGCGTCAAGGTCACTAGAGAACAAGGGCGGCACAGGAGGGAGGCAATCACTCTACCTCTGAGTCTGTCGCATGGTGACTACCATCGGAATGAACTGGATACCCCAGACCTGGGAGCCATCCCCCAAGTGTACCATTTGTTTGACTCCCCAGGTTGTGTTTCTTTTTATTCACCCACGATGTAAGCTCTAGGCTGGTGTGGGGCTGAGCACAGACTGCACTCACCTGAACCAGCCGGCCAGACAGGTGCGCGGCGGCTGATGCTCCCAGAACAGCCCTCCAGGATCTGCGGCACTGTCCTGAGCACAGAGAATCCGGTCAACACCAGCAACGTGTAAACATCCAGATATCCTGCAGGGGCGGGCTGAAGCCCCACATAGACCAGGCAAGGAAAATGTCCCATGCTGTCCTAGAAAGCCTTCTTGGGCTTTGAGACCAGAGAAGGAAATTCTTTTAAAAGGACAGCTGGACAGGCAGCACCTGCAGCACCTGCACTCTTCCCCCAAATACCAGTGGCACTGTAACACCTCTGCTAACATAAGAGAGCGAGCTGAGGTCTGTCCACATGCATTAAATACCCAGGAGCACTTTCTCTGAGCAGGCACTATTCTAGGAAGAGGGAACAACAGAGACAACAGGGCCCACCCAGGGGAGCCTGTCCTGGAGGATCTCATCCTGGAGGAACCCATCCTGGGAATCCTGTCCCATGGACGCTGTACTGGGGGAGCCTCTCTTGGGGGAGCCTGCCTTCTGGCCTCCCAGTAGCAGCTAAGACAGAGTCCAGCAGACTTTCAGTCAGGGCTCTTGGACTGTGGAACCAGACCTTAGAGGACCAGCGGAGCCATTCCTGTGACCTTGGTCACATGACGACCTTGATCATGTGTACAGTGAAGACCCAGACTCCGCCCCTGGCTGAGGTTGTGTCTGAAGAAATCACACATGAGAAGGGGGGCCCGCCCAGGCTTTTGCCTCTATCCTTGCCGGCACTCCCCACATGGTTCCCCAAGGGCAAGAACTGGCTCTCACCCCTTGTCACCAGCACCAAGCTCACAGCACCCTCCCCTTGGGAACGCCCATTCACAGACTACCCACCATCCACAGGGCCCATCACAGGTCCAGGTCCTTCTGCTCAATCCCCTCCCCAACCCACGCGAGACATGTGACTATGTGGGTGTCTTCGTGCTCACGTCTCCAGGCCCCCTGGAGCGTAAGAAGGTATTCAGTAAGCACCTGCTGAACCATTAAATGTGGCTGACACATTTCTCTAAGTGTGGAATTTAATGTTTTATTCATAGCATCTAAAATTTTGAAAAAGAACAAACATGACTTCTGCAATCAGAAAAAAAATAAAAGTTAACTGAAGTGTGTGATGCATTTTACATGTAATTCTTCGTTGTACACAAACGACAGTGGACTTCTCCCTGTAGACCCACATCCATCCTGCCCCACTGCTGGCCCGGTGGGGATGCAACCTCGGAGACCCAGTGCCCCAAGGTGTGTCCCCTGCCGCCATGGGGTCTGCCCCCCACCCCAATGGCTCCCGTGAGGGAGTATAACAGGGCTGGGCGAGGGCACGGTGCATCCTCATGGCCACAGAGTGAGTTGGAAGGGAAGGGAAGGGAAGGGAAGGGAAAGGAAGGTGACAGAAACTCACTCTGGCACATGTCTGAGTTCCCTAAGGTGAAGCTAGGAACCAGCCCCATTCCCTGTTCCCAGACCCCATTGCCCCTCTACCCGAACCCCTGAACCCAGCTCGTCCAGCAAGGGCTGTCAGCCTCACTGCCCAGGTCAGCAGGTGAGAGACCCAGCCTCCCACCCAATTAAGTCCCAACACCAAGGGAAGCAGGGCAGTGGGCAGGCTGGGCTGCAGGCAGGCAGCAGGAACGGTCACTGTCCCTTGCTCGGCTCACCTGCCCCTCCCAGGGCATGACACAAATCCAAAGGGGAGGTCCTGAGGTTCAAGTGCCAGACCAGACGGTCACCTGTTTACACTGAAGGAAGGAAATAGCCACCCAGAGAACTCTCAGAGAGGCGGGCACCCGACGGTGAGCACATGGCATCACGCGTTTGCAATGCAGGATAGAGAGCCCGCGGATGAAAAGCCAGCCATATGACAGGAATCAAAATGGCGCAGGAGAAGGGCATTGACATCACAACGAGGACTCCATTTGGGGTCACCTCCCCTGCCCCTGCTGCGCCCCTCTGGCATGGCTGGGCACCTCTCCTTGGAGGCGCTTGCCAGCACCTCCCCCTCCCCTCCCCATGCCTCCTCAGAACTCCCACCCCACTGTCCACGTGGGCCCTGATGTCCCCAAATGCCACCTCTTTGCCTTGCCTTCTACCCCGGTGCAGGCCAAGTGCCAGTGCATGTAAGGTCAGGGAAAGCTGCCGGGTGAGGGATGGGACTGGAGCGACAAACAGGGCTTCTGAGAGATGAAGGGTGAACCTCACAGACCCTTGCCTTGAGCAGCGGGGCCTCCAGAAGGCTGCTTATGGCCACACACTTGACCTTTAGGAGCCTGAGACGGAGAAGGGCTCATCTCAATATCGTCCAAGGGGGTGAACACCAGTGCGATTCATAGGAGGCCCACAGATGGTCCAGAAAATTCCATTAGCTGAGGTATAGGCAGCTGGGACTGAAAGCGTCAGAAGCGGCACATAATGGAAACTGGACACTAGATCCCAAACCGCCAACTGGCAGGAAGCCGGTGAAAACCCATGTCCCCTAAAAGCATGAGCTGTCTCCCAGGACAAGAGACGGTGTCTCAGGGTAGGGCTCAGGAGCCCAGAAGGCAGTGTGAAAGCTGCTGTCCCCAGACCCTGGCCCCTGACTAAGGCATTTTCAACACCCACCAGGCCCCATGCCCCCGCCACCTCGTCCTGAGCAGGAGTGGCCATGGTGGCTAGCCTCAGTCTGTGCTGACAGTGTGCCCTGGTGTGGGGGAGGGTCTGGGAGTTGGCCTCTAGAGTCCAGGATGCCAGGAAGAGCACTCCAGAGTCTGCATCAAGGAACCACATGTGGGAGGCTCACGCATGCCCAGTGCTGACTGACACCATGGGACTTCTGCACCGAGCTGACGCAGTTGGGGGAAGCTCTCAGGGGGGAGTGTTGTGTACTGGGAGGGCCACAACACACTGGGGCCAGGGGCTGGACATTGCTAGAGCAGACTGACCCGTATTTATACTTACACTGTAACTCAGTGATGCCTCCTAGTGTCCCACCCTTGGCAGCCCCCTACCCGTGGGGCCCGAGCTGGACCTAGTGCCTCACTTCTAATAACTACAGCAGAAGCGATGAGAAGCCACTTCCAAGATGATTACAGAAACTGGCTTTTGTCCTCGCCATCTCCTTCCCTCGCTGAGAGGGAAGTCAGCGGCCAGCAGCCCAGTGGCAACAATGTTTCTGGCCAACAGCAAGGTCGAGGCCGGCCAGCAGCCACGTGAGGTCTTCAGAGGCTACAGCCAGCATGTGAGCGAGCCTGGAAGCAGACCCACCCTCCTTAGCCTGGCTGCTATAAATACAGACAAAACGGCACTAAATTTATTTCTAGGCAGCAATGCGAGATTAACTTTCTCATGGGTTCCCCCCATCTAATCTGTGATGAGGCGATTCAGGAAATCCGTCTGCACACACCTGAGATAAACAGACTACGGAACGGAGCAAACTGGCCAAGGACAGTGACCGTACTGGGTGACTATGTAAGCACTGTGACCTCACAGCTACCCATGACCATCCCACTTCCCCATGGAGCACGCAAGACCCAGGCACGCTGCCCATGGTCACGGTCATGATTGAATGCAGACTCAGCTGACCGATCCAAGTCTGGGCTCATCAGCACGCAAGGAGCTGACCTCCCGTGAGGTTCTCCTCCTACCAAAAGTATTTACCTGGTTCTCGGAGAGTCTAGCTCAATCCCCAGATAGCTTCATCTCCCAAATTCGCCACTAATCTAAACTGAGGAAGCACGTCAGTAGCCAATGAAATCATTGCGTGCATGGTTGTCGGAATAATGTATGAGGCTGAACAGAAGAGCACAATATATACGATGTCTCAGGTCAGCATTTTGTGATTATGCAAAGGTTTTGCATTGGGCTTTTTTAAATGCCAATTCTTGAGGTTTAACATCTCTGAGTCCAAAGAAACCAAGAGATCAAGCCGTGGGGAGTGCACATCCGGCTCAGTACTAACGGTGCACATCCCTGTCTGCCCTGCTGGCCAAGCTCTAGGCTCCCGGCTCCGGGCTGAGCCAGGAAGAGCCAGCCCTTCGCTGAGCAACCGAGATCAGCAGGGGAACCAAGTATGCACCCCAGTAGTAAAGTGGCTCCTGGAACCAGGAATGACAGCAATGAGAAGCAATGAGGAAAGAGGAGAAAGAAAGAAGAAAAAGAGAGAAGAGTTTCAAGACTGGCAAACCCATGAGAAAAACGTATGTACGATGACTACCCCCAGTCTAATGTGAAAAGGAAATGAAATTCTGAAAATACTACTACGCAGTTGAAGAAATAGTCATGCTCATGTCATCCTTAGCACAAAGAAAGCTTGAAACACAAGCCCTGGGGCGCCTGGGTGGCTCAGTTGGTTGGGCAGCTACCTTCGGCTCGGGTCATGATCCCAGCGTCCTGGGATCGAGTCCCGCATCGGGCACCTTGCTCAGTGGGGAGCCTGCTTCTCCCTCTGCCTCTGCCTGCCTCTCTGTCTGCCTGTGCTCTCTCTCTCTCTCTCTAACAAATAAATAAATAAAAACAAAAAAAAAAAATCTTAAAAAAAAAAAAAAACACAAGCCCTACACTTACCCAGCTTCTTCCTTCAGAACAGGACACCTGTGCATTTTCATCGCCCTGAGCCCACAGCCCCTCAGCCTCCTCCTGGCCTCCCCTTGGCCTCCCTGCCTCCCCAGCCCCAGTCACAGCTCAGCAGCAGAGGGAAGCCTGTGGCACCAGCAAGTGGCCAAGTGAGTGCCCGAGGCCCTCCAGACACAAGGGCCTGTGGGAAGCGGACAGCACCCAGCAGCATGGGTCTGTCCCTCCTGCTCCTGGAGTCCCCCAACAGGCTGAGGCCTGGCCCCAACACCCCTCTCCCTCAGCGTTTGCCCCTTCTCTGGCACGGGAAAGACAACGTCTAGAACTGGCACAAAGACTATCATTTAAATTACAGAGGCCCGTTTTACAGGTTCAAAAAATATTCACGCATCTTTCTGAGTGATTCAAATCATTTGGGATGTGAAGTTTACATGGAACAAAATATGCAGGCTAACTGATTAAGAGAAGCAAATGTCATATGCTCTCTCATCTCAAAGAAATACATAAAAACCCCAAGACCTCCGACAATTAAGAAAACTCATTCTCGAATATCAGCGGGGCTCACACGACGCACAGAGGCTGGGACAAAGCACCTGCAGCCTCGGGTGACACCAAGACACGCCTGCTGTGATCCAGCATCCACACCTACAAACTGCATCCCCCATGCACACACAGGGCCCTGGCCACTGCCCTGACCCACAGGCTCCCGTCTATCTTTTTGCGTTACTCTCCACAGGGCTGGGCTGAACAAGGATAGCTGCCCGCCAAGGCCGGCCCCAACCTCCACGTCCCCCCGAGGCAGGCCTGGCCCCACCGCCCCGTGACTTCCCTGCAGCTCCTGCATCCGTGTGGTCGCCCGTTCCCTCCACGGCTGTGGAGTGGCTTCAACAGCAGCTCCCGGGAGACAGATGAACAGTGACCGGCGATGGCCCCCAGGGGACAGTACAGCTCATCAAACCAACGCCACCGCCCACAGAAGGTCAGGGGGACACACAGGAGGGCACACAGCCTTGACCCCTTTCGAGAAATCACTCTTCCCCCAATGTGCTCTCTCCCCATCCCTTCACTGCTTCTTGGCTCAGATCGAAGCCCACGAACTCCTCCAATCCCCACCAATCCCCCTGACCACCCTGCAGTCCAGGGGACCCCACACTCTGGCCATGTCTGCCGTCTGCTGTCAGCCCAGGCTTGGCACCACACCTTCCACAAGGAGCTCAGACAAGGGCCTGAAGCCGCAGCTCGCTCCCACCCGGCCCCCACAGCCAGGACCGACCCCCTCCGGGCCCCAGCTTGCAGCTTCCTCTGCAGCTGATGGAACCGGGCTGCTCTTTCTGATTCCAGAAACAAATTCTAGCACAAGAGTCTTGGTATACTGGAGGCGAAGCCGTCTCCATTCTCCCCCGTTATTTGACTATCCCTTCTTAGCTCTGCTTGGTATTTCTGTCTGTGGCAGTTCAACGAGCTGGCGGGTGTAGCAAATAAACAGGACACCCAGTTACATTTTGAATTTCAGATCAAAGACGGATAAATGTGAGTCTAGGCATGTCCCGAATACCGTGCAGTACATTATGTCTGATAAATCTAACTGAAGGGACAGAGGAGGCCGCAGTACCCACGGCCCCTGACTCAGTATCCCTCAGCTCCTCTTCGCTGGGGCCTGGCTGGATCCCATTATCCTCACCACCCCCAATGTCCCCCCAGCCTCCCTGGGCGATATGGACAGGGGCAGCCCCAGGACAGGAGGGGACAGACCAAGCCCTGCCTGACTCCCCTACGCCTCCCTGCCTCCCCACCACTCTCTGGACGCCTAGAAAAACAGAACAAAGGACCTTATTGCAGGCCTCGCACAGGGCATTCTTCCACCCACAGACAAATCTGGCCATTCCCTACAGGGTTCAAGGGGAACAGGCAGAGAGCGTTGTACTGTCCCTTGTCTGCTTCTTCCATTAGGGCTGCAGGAAATCTTTCTGCTCTCTGTGTTCTTCTCCGTTACTCCCAGGGAGATAAGGGAGTCTACAGACACACCAAGTCCCCAGCCCACTTCGGCGGGGAATGTGAGAGGGATAAGCCACGTCAGTCCTGCCCCTGGGGAGGCCAAGGGCAGCCCCCATGTGGAAGCCACAGGAGGGGCGAAGGCCAGAGGCAGTCACATGGGCAGGAGGCCCCAAGCCCCGGTGACTCCACATGGCTCCTTACCTCCTGGGTCCAGGCAGGGCATGTGTCGTGGGCTGCATGGTTGCCCCAAGGACATGAGGCCCTAATCCGTAGAACTCAATGGGAACTCCTTTGGAAACAGGGTCTTTGCAGACAGGCTTAAGGGAAGGCTTCTGCAACAGAAGATGATCCTGATGTCTGAGTGGACCCCAGACGCCACCCCAAGCAACCTTAGGAGAGGGAGGCAGAGGGAAGATCCAGCACAGGCAGGGGACAGGTTCCCAGAACCCAAGGGAGGCAGGGATGGGGTGGGGCAGCCACAGCCCGGCTGCCAGTAGCCTCAGAAGCTGGAAGAAGCAGGACAAACCCTTCCCCCAAGAGTCTTGGAGGGAGCCCAGCCCTGCCCACACCTGGACTTGGCCTTCTGGCCTTCAGAACTCAAGAGAATAAATTCCTGCTACTTTAAGCGCCCCGTTTGTGGTGCTTTGTGACAAGGGCCGCAGGAAACTAACAAGGGGGGCAGGGCAGGGACCCCATCTCCAGGGACCCAACTACCCCATAAATGCTTAACCCCACAGAGCTGGGCTTCTGGCTGGACTCCAGGCAGCTAGGGGCCCGGGGCTCTGATGAGCAGGGTGGTCTGGGTACCTCACCCCGCCCCAGTACCTCCTGGGGAAAACGTGTTCTGGGCTCAGCTCCTTTGGACCACACTTAAGAGTCATGGAGTGCACAGCCTGCCGCAGGGCAGGAGCCTGATGAAGATGCGCTCTGTAGGGACATGTGGGGGGCTCAGTCGGTGACACATCTGCCTTCAGCTCGAGTCACGATCCTGGGGTCCTGAGATTGAGCCCCACCTTGGGCTCCCTGCTCCATGGAGTCTACATCTCCCTCTCTCTCTGTTCCTCCCCCCTGCTGTTCTCTTGCTCCCTCTCTTTCTCAAATAGTTAAATTTAAAATCTTTTAAAAAAAAAAAGGTATTCCAAATATTATTTATGCCCCACCTCCAAACTGCTTTGGAAAAATGTGTTTATTATTACTTAATTATAAAGTCTTCAATGTGAAGGTTAGTTAGAAACTAAAAACTGTAAATGGACAAAACATTCACATTCCACAAGGGTAACCTCTCAGAATGGATCAATGAGCAGGACTCAAGCATACGCTTTATAAGACTCTGAACACTGTAAGAACACACAAGGCTGAGCGTAAAGGACCGAAGAGTCAGGGCATGGAAACCGTAAATGGGAGAGAGCTGTAAGCGTTCTCAGTATGGGACTTCAAAGGCACCTGGGGGCTCAGTGGTTAAGCATCTGACTCTTGATTTTTGCTCAGGTCACAATGTCAGCGTGGTGAGAATGGGCTCGTGCTGAGCGTGGAGACTGCTTGAGATTCTATCTCCCTGTTGGCCCCAACCCTCTTCTCTAAAAAAACAAACATCAGACATCAAAAACAAAGCCCCATTCATCAGCAGACTCACCATCACCGATGTGTGCGAACTTAATAACAGAGATTCGAACACATGAACCAAACCAGAAAGAAGTAAAGGTAGAAAGAGACAAATCCAAGCTGTTGGTGATTTGAAAAAACCTTTCTCAGCAACTGTTAGAACAGCCCAAATCCCTACCACCCAAACAAAAGAAATAATACAGGAGATGTGAATGCTATATGGTGTTTCTTCTATGTGCCAGGCATAATTTTAGGTGTTTGAAATTAGCCATGAGTAATATTGAGGGAAGAAAACCTGGTCTTGGAGGATACAGTCTCATGAAAAATAGGAGGAGGAAAATAAGAAAACAGAATAAAAATTCAAAGTTATGTTTATTATCTTCTAAAAAATAACATCTTGCATCTCTAAATGAAGAACAAGATTATATTTTTTAAAAAAGAAAAGGGAAATCGGGCGGGGGGGGGGGGGGCACCCGGGCAATGCAGTCAGTTAAGCGTCCAAGTCTTGGTTTCGGCTCAGGTAATGAGTGATCTCAGGGTCATGTGATCAAGCCCCATGTCGGGCTCCCTGCTCAGCACAGAGTCTGCTTAAGACTCTCTCCCTCTCCCTCTGCCCCTTCTTCCCACACACGCTCTCTCAAATAAATCTTTTTCAAAAACGAAAATCAAAAAAGAACGCTTGAAAACTGAAAAGGATAACGGAAGGGAAACGACTAAAGGAAGAGCTGGAAGACATGCACAGGTGTCTCCCAAGAGTCCAGCAAACATCTGTCTGAGACCAACAAGACTCAGGGATCAGTAGTTCAGCCAGGAGATCCAAACTCCAAATAAAGGGAGTTCCAGAAAGAGAACACAAGACAGAAAGCAAGGAATTCTCTCACAAGTAACAGGGTCCCAGCATGTGCCCGGCACAGTGAGGACAGCAAGCACTGTCACAGGCTCCTTCAGAGCACAGGGCCACGAGGGACGTGCCTACAAGCTCCCTGGGGCCACACCACGGACAGAGAACTGAACTCAGAATGGCACCCATGCTAGAAACCGAAGGCAGTGAAGCAACAGCTTCAAGATCCTCAGAAAATACTTTTCAGTATTTCGATATTCTATACCCAGCTAAACTAAAAGTAACTGAGGAGCAAAGATATTTTCAAAATCAAAGACAAAAGGATTATCTACACTGGGGTGCCTGGGTGGCTCAGTCAGTTAGCATCTGACTCTTGGTTTCGGCTCAAACCACAGTCTACAGGGTCACGGGCTCGAGCCCTGTGTCAGACTCCGTGCTCTGCTGGGAGCCTACTTGAGATTCTCTCTCCCTCTGCCCTGCCCCCTTCAATAAATAACATCTTTTTTTAAAAAGTAGTATCTACGTAATACTTCTAGTCATCCAGAGTCTGTCCTTCACCAAAACAAGCATCGAGTGCAGGCAGAGGAGAGAGGGGTCCAGAGTGCAGGGACCAATACAGAGGGACAGCAGTCCAGGGAACCTTGCGCAGCGGCCGGCCATGGGCCCCCCAGGACAGGAATAGACTGGGGCAGGATGCAGGACTCCGGGAGAAGAGTCCCCCCAACAAGAAGCACAGCCACAATAGGGGTGCAGAGTGATGCGTGCTGGGTGTAAGGCAAGAGTCCTTCCATAGTCGGGTGACAGGGCTGGGCAGGACAGTGGCAGTGTGGGGTGTCTGTCAGATGGGGGGTGTACTGTGTGGGCGTGGCCATCTATAAATGACTGTGTAAACAAGACAAAAGATGGGAAAGGATATACACTGGGGATCACAACTGCGGGGTTGGGGACAGCAAAGCCACTGGACGGGAGACAGAACAAGAGCAGAAAGGACAAACTACACGTTTTCTTTGGGAAGGTTTGGACTCAAGAGCTCTGCCTGGAGCACAAGTCCGAATCAACCTGGTGAACCTGAGAACTTGGGCTGGACGTGGGGACAATCATGGGGAAACTCGCATTTACGATAAAATCACGCGTGTGCATGTAAAGGGTGCACTTCTCAAGAGAAACTACAGTTTTTATCAGATGGGCAAGGGAGCAGAGGACCATCACCTCCCAAAAGGTAAAAGCAAGTCCTCTAGCAGCCTTGAGCCCTGAGCAGGGCTTATCTTCTTCCCCAGGCCACAGAGGAAGGTATGGGAGATGGCTGTTCCTCGGCAAGGAGGGGGAAGACCCAGTCCTCCCAGAACTGAAGTCAGGAACATGGTGGGAGGCTAGAATGGTCCCCTAAGACTCAGGCCCTAGCTCCCCAGACCATGAATGTCACCTGAGAGGCCTAAGGACTTGGAGGTGTGATTACATTCCGGGTCCTGTGACGGGAGAGGATCCTGGGTCTGAGCGCCATCACAGGGGTCCTCACGGGAAGGAGGCAGAGGGAGCTAGGGAGACAGGGGCAGGGGAGCAAGGACAGAGGACAGCTTCCAGGAAGCTGAATCGGTTCTCCCTGGCCCAAGCACCATTTAGGTCTCAGCCCCAGGACACCCATGTCGGACTTCTGGCCTCCAGCAGCTTCCATCGCTAACTGTGTGGTCACTTGTCACAGCAGCCATGGGAAACTCAAGCGCCAATTAGAAAGTAAAACATTTCTGGGAATCCCACCCAAGTCAAGGAAAGCATGAGCTGTGACACGTACAAGGCAGGTCTGTCTACACTCTACTCCCTTGTGCACCCACCCACCCCCAGCATGTGAACCACCCCCCTCCACCGGCGCTGCTTTCCCTGCATCCTGACTGTTCAGCTTGGCCTGCTTTGGGCACAGGTAGACGACTGAAGATGGTCACCAGAAAGCCAGCTCAAGGTCACCTTTGTCTGGACCTCCCAGGGAAGCAGGCAGCGCTTCTGTCCCTCGTGTCCCGTTAGCCTCTCCCACAGCCCCTCCACTCCTCCTTTGCCTGGCCACTGGCCCCCACCCTCGTTCTGGCAAGAGGGGAGGAGGAGGCCTGCCCTTGACCCCAGGGCCACCAGCCCACAGCTGCCTTCCTCTCTGCCACACAGGCCAGCTCGGTGCCTCCCTCCTCACCCCGACCCACCCCACAACAGTGCCACCATAGTCACTCCCCACGTCCAGCCCAAGTCCGTGGCCTTCCCTCCAGTCACCGTGGCCTCCTCTGCCCCACTCATCCCAGTGGTCCCAGACCTCATCGCCAGGCAGCTAGTGCTCTTGCCATGGGCGCCTAGGCAATAGGCAGCCCACCTGAGGAGCGTCCCTCCAGCCCAGGTCCTGAGCCAGGCCCTCGTGCCACCATCTCTGGTCCTCAAACCCACTGGGTGAGGTGGCATTTTCATGAAATTGCACACGGTGACAATTATGTCTCTAAAGTGAAACTGTGACCACATTCTCCTACTTCTCGCCTTCCGCCCACAACATGTTCCAGACTCCAGGACTGCTCCCCGTGCCTCACCCCAGGCTGGGGTGGGGGTGCTACCCCCTCCACCGCGCCCCTCCTCTCCGGAGCACACACTCCTGGGACCCCCAGGACCTGTGTGAGGACCCCCGGCCTCACACAGGCCCCATTGCAACCACAGAATCACCAACACTGGCTGCTCCCAGGGCCTCAGACACACCCCTGAGAATTCTGAGGGGCCCGCCCGCAGGCACCATTCCCACGCCCATCCACCATGAGCAACAGAGCAGGTAACCACCTGTCCAAGGGCTTATCCCAGGAGCATGGCCAGGCAGGGCACACAGGGGACCTCGTCTATACCCCATGACTCCGGGGCTGCTCGCTGCCTACACCCCACAATTCTGGGCCACTCTGTCTATACCCCACAGTTCTGGGCCACTCTGTCTATACCCCACAACTCCAGCACAGCTGTCTACACCCCACAATTCTGGGCCACTCTGTCTACTCCACAACTCTGGCACTGCTGTCTATAAACCACAATTCTGGGCCACTCTGTCTACACTCCACAACTCTGGCACTGCTG